>RPFO01000104.1:5398894-5533894 GCA_009746045.1 Mesostigma viride | reverse complement strand
CACCCCCCCACGTGTGCTACACGGGGCATGGTTCCCCCTGTAGCACTGTCTCATTTTGGTTTGCCGACGTTTTGTTTCTGATACCATTATCGGCACAGGCTTGCGGTGCGTTTGTTGTAATGTGTGTTGCCACGCACCTATCCTTGAGGGTGGGAGGGCGGATGATTGGATTTATGATGGTGGGAAGCAAGGTTGCCTGTGTGTGTGAAGCCATGGCGGACCTGTCATGATGTGTGGGGGGTGTTATAGGCTGATACCTAGGCCTGTTTCTTTATAGTCTGCTTCTGCATGTTTCTTTATAGCTCTGCCGGCCCACACGCTGGTTGTCTCTTGATATGTGTAAAGCCTGCTATTATAGATAAGCATGTTTCTGTATAGCCCTGCTTGCCCACATGGCAGGGGCTTTCTTCATGTGCGCTTATTCCACCCTTCGTTCTAAAGTGCAGCCCTCAGCTAGGTAGCATATATGCGATCTGGGTGGGATACCTGGTGGGTACGAATAGCTCTTGAGTACCCTCCCAGCTCTGTCGCTTTTCCCTTTCCCAATTTGTCCCCGAGCATGTATTATAGATAAACCAACACCTGTTTGCATGCTGAGCCTGACCTGAATATATATAGCTTATTGTAATACTACTATCCTTTCATGTCGGCTCTTAACAATCGCATAAATGTCGTTTTCGCACTCGGCCTCCAACATGACAAGCATGCTCATGAATCCAGCAATACGGTGGGGACGATGCGGCGCATGGTCCCTCAGACAGGTCACAGGCCCATCCCTTCTCCCCTCGGCCCCTCCCCACCTTCTTCCCCTGCGGCCAGCCCCCTTCCTATCTGAATCTTGTTAAATATTGTGAAAGATGACATATTTATTATGTATCATTCGATCATGTTTCCGCTGGTACCCGTCTCCTGGCAGGGAGGATCGAAATGACACTGGCCAAGTTGCGTCGCAGTCCTCCAAGGACGTCAAGTGGGCGCAGTGCGACGACCCGACCTGCCTGAAGTGGCGCACGCTTCCGCCCGACACGGACCTGGCCAAGCTCCCACAAATGTGGTGTGTGCGTGTGTTACAGGGTTTGTTGTAAATGCATGTGTGTGCGTTTGTGTTTGTTTGTGTGTGTGTTTGTGTGTATGCGTGTGTGCGTCATTGCGTGTGTGCGTATGCGCGTTCGCTTGTGCGTGTCTGTGTGTACGTGTGCCCTTTCCCTCCCGTCCGCTCATGCCATCCAAGTATGCTATTAATCATGCTTTAAATTTTTTATCAAAGTATGCTTCCTTCGTGTGTGTGCGTCTCCCATAGGCTATGGCGTGCCTTCTGCTGCCAACCTGATAAGTTGCAGGTTGTGAGGACGAGCGCATGAGTTTGAGCTAAGTTTTAGCTTTCAAGCACGAACATGCATGCTTGAGTTTTTGCTTGTAAGCACGACCATGCGTGCTTGAGTTTTTGCTTGTAAGCACGACCATGCGTGCTTGAGTTTTTGCTTGTAAGCACGACCATGCGTGCTTGCGATCCACGGCATGTACATAGCGCTTTGCTGTGTGGCGCTTCGTGGGCACTGCGCAAGTATCTCATGCTTGCTTCAGTCCATTGGCCCCTTTGAAACCTCCGCATGTCTGAGATAGTTCGAGCTATCGCTCCTTTACTGGCGTATCGTGGGCACCACACAACGCTGGTGCTGCATCCCGCCGCACGGTGTAAGCGCTGCGCTATGCAATGCGACGCGGCAGCTATGCTCTGCCATGAATAATAATAATAATAATAATAATAATAATAATAATAATAATAATAATAATAATAATTGTTATTATAACCTAGTAGTATTATGATAACAATATCATAATAACCTATGTATCCAACCTATGTATTGATACTACGTACCCAACCTATGTATCCATCCTACGTATCGAACCTATGTATCCATGCAGCCAACCTATGTATCTAACCTATCTATCCAACCCTTGTGTATCTAACAAACCTATGTATCCTACCTATGTATGTATCTAACAAGCCAATGAATCTAAGCTGTGGACTATAACTTGTGTAACAAGCCTATGTATATGTTTAGCGGTGCTATTGAAGCGGGTTATTCTCGCGGCATTTAATGTGCGTTGCAGCGGGCATGGATGGCACGCTGCCGCCCCCTGTTTGCCCTACGCTCTGCTCTGCAGCGCTGTGGCCTGTTTGCCCTACGCTCTGCTCTACAACGCTGTGGGAAACAATGCTTCGCAGTGCCATGCTAAGCGATGCGATGGTATGGAGAACCTGTCCGGAAGAGTACACGCTATGCGTCTAATGCTACCAAACATGTTGTGGCTGCAAAACCAGCCTTTTGCATGGCATGCCTCATCGCAGTTCTCATGTTGGCATGCCTCATAGCAGTCCTCGTGGTATCCCTTGAGATGTCCTCGTGGCATGCCTCATAGCTTCCTCATGGCATGCCACATGGCAACCTACGAGTGGCGCGTTGGCAGCTACCGCACGCTGCATCCTGTGCATCAAGGTGCTGGATATCCCAGTGTGTCTAATGCTGCTGTCATGGGCATCGGCCTTGCTTTGTGCATGGGGCAGGTACTGCACGATGCACCCGGACCCTGCCAAGAGGTCGCATGACGCACCGCTCGATGCGGAAGAGGAGGACGAGGACAGGGTGAGCACTAATATTAGTATGAAATTCTTATTACTAGTTTATATAACATTTTTGTTTATACACTATACTACCATATGGTTACAATTATAACTGTATTTCCCTTGGGGCGCGGGCGAGGTGGGAAGTGGCCCTAGGTCCACCATCATGCCGCTGCCACTGTCAATATCATGCCGCCACTGTCACCATCAGGCCACCACTGTCACCGCCATGCCACCACCACTGCCGCCATGCCACCACCACTACCGCCATGCCACCACCACCATTGTCATGCCATAATAATCTATGACATGTTAAATGTTGACACCACTCTGAAGACGTCATGCACATCAATAATGTGGCCAGAGAGAAAAAAAAAAGGGCATGAAACATGCGCCCGTTGCCTTTTCCCTTTCTCGTTCTTTCGCAAGGATAATCGGAATTTGAGCCCCGGAGAGGCGACTTGCCTTGCAAAGCCATCGGGAGGAGGGGGAGAAGAAGGCAGTAGAAGAGGGTGGTAGGGGGATTTGTGCTTGGTGAGAGCGAGAAGGCTATTCGGTTTATGCAGACAAGTGGCGCTGAGACCGGGATACGAGGCTGCATGTACCAACGACTCTTTTTTCGGGGGGGGGGGGGGGGGCGGGAACACCTGCTTGATGCCACCTGGTGCATGGTTGTGCTTGCTTGTCACTGCATGGCCTGGCCTTGGCCCGCTGGCCCTTTGTACCCCTCCGCATGGCCCGCCGGTCTTTCCTACTGCAGTACCTCCGTGTGGCCCGCTGGCCCTTTGTACCCCTCCGCATGACCCGCTGGTCTTTCCTACTGCAGTACCTCCGTGTGGCCCGCTGGCCCTTTGTACCCCTCCGCATGGCCCGCGGGTCTTTCCTACTGCAGCACCTCCATGTGGCCCGCTGGCCCTTTGCACCCCTCCGCATGGCCCGTGGGTCTTTCCTACTGCAGTACCTCCGTGTGGCCCGCTGGCCCTTTGTACCCCTCCGCATGGCCCGCTGGTCTTTTATTTATACCTCAATATGCCCTACTGGTCCATCGGGTACCTCAAAAGCTGCCTCCTTGATATAGCGTATTACTTACTTTTTACATCCCATGAATATTTGTATCTCGGCGGCCCATGTGCGGCGTGGGAAACAACTGAACTGAACTGATCTGAACTGAACTGAACTGAACTGAACTGAACTGAACTGAACTGAACTGAACTGAACTGAACTGAACTGAACTGAACTGAACTGAACTGAACTGAACTGAACTGAACTGAACTGAACTGAACTGAATATTTGTATGAATGGTGGTTTCCTCACCAGATGGACCGCCCGCGAGGTGGCGAGGGCACCGTGTGCGGCCGCTACCTCAAGCGCCGCAAGCTGGAGAAACAGCGTCGAGAGCAGCAGAAAGCCAAGGTCGGTGAGCGCTGTCAGTCGGCCACGTTTGCCAACAGGGTGGGGTTTTCAGGGTTCCCAGGCCATGCCATGGGTTAGGGGCCAGGAGCAGCAGGAGGCCGCGGCCAATGAAGCAGCAGAAGGGCCGGAGGTCAGCCAGAACTCGGCGCGATCAAGGGGCCCATTGAACCAAGGGGGGCTTGGCGATCATGAGGGGGCTTCAGGCCCCTTTTAAATCACCGGTGAGCAAGAGGTGGGTGGTGAAGGGTGTCAGAAATTTGATTGACTTCCCATGGTACGAATTATATCGCGGAAATGACAAACACGAATTTATTCATCGCATATTAAATTATTCCGGCTGCCACCGTTTGTTGTTGCCAAAGCCATGTTGCAACTCACCGGTGGGGACCATTAGCTATCCATAGCTAGACGCAGCTAGGACTGCCAAGGTGAGCAATCACTACGTCCATCACGCATTTACCAGCATTCCAGCAAAGCAAGTGGCGGCGCTGGCATGCGTAACTTTACACTTAACTTAGTGCAGTGCGCATTCTGGGTCGTACCATAACAAGGGTCGACTCGTCACTCGATTCAGCACGAAACGACTGACAACACAAGGTACGAATATATGTCACGTACAACTACGGTACGGATGTAGTAGAAACGGCACCAATATCACACAAAGTATTGTGCCGATTATTATAACTCCGGCATACTATAACTATTGATATACGGCACTATTTTCAGTGCTACGAACCGTGCCAGAAAGATTACGGCAAGCCCTACTTAGCCTATTTTGTTATCGGCCAGATATACGGCAGGCGGGTGCAATTATTAGTGACGCAACCCTAATACCTCCGTTTACAACATGATGGCCAGATATAAAAAATGTAAACAGGCAGTTGGTCACACAGGGTAAAATTTTCCCTTGACAAAGGGTGTGATCAGTGGGGTGGGGAGGTAGGGTGGCAGTGTGGGGTATCGCAACTAGGCCATTCCACCGTGCAGAAGCTTCATAGGTCACTATAATACCCCCACAGGAGCGCTGTCAGTTAGGCCCACTAGAATACCCCACTTATGATGGGTGGCCTCCTTCCAAGCGAGGGGGGGGCTCAATGTTTTCATCGAAACGCGCGTAACTCACGCCGACTCGAGGCTCACTATCTACATAATTGGCCTTTCTCTCCCCCGCCCCCCCTCCCTTTTCATCACCGGCGTACACCTTTTGGTTTTGACCAGTATAGCGGGCCCAAACACATCGGGAGCTACAGCTTCACCTGTAGTGGGAACGTCAACCCACCCACCCACCCACCCACCCACCCACCCACCCACCCACCCACCCACCCACCCACCCACCCACCCACCCACCCACCCACCCACCCACCCACCCACCCACCCACCCACCCACCCACCCACCCACCCACCCACCCACCCACCCACCCACCCACCCACCCACCCACCCACACTGTTTACAACTTGGTCATTTGGAATGGGAGGAGGTGGTTTGGGTGAGAGGGGTAGGGTGTTGCCACTGGACATAAGTTACCGCAGGTAGTGGGCTAGGGTGCTGTTTCTGGGGAGAGGAGAGGAGACTATCTGGTACATGGTAACAGAAGGGGGAAGAGAGAAGCGGCGTTTATGTTAGCAATTATCATTAGGATGCTCGCTTCTTTTTTCCATTCCGTGGCGCTCACTAATATTGGCATGGTGACAGGAGGAGGAAGAGAGGCAGCGATTACAGTTGCCACTATTTCATTACTGCCGCTAG
The DNA here is from genome assembly GCA_009746045.1 of Mesostigma viride. Lineage (NCBI taxonomy): Eukaryota > Viridiplantae > Streptophyta > Mesostigmatophyceae > Mesostigmatales > Mesostigmataceae > Mesostigma > Mesostigma viride. Next base: position 5,528,108 of record RPFO01000104.1, on the reverse strand, counting down.
CATGCTTCTGGCTGCTACAGTTGCCACTATCTCAACTACTGTTGACATGCTTACTGCGGTTTGCTATGGCTGCTACCGGCACATGGTGGCAGGAGGAAGAAGAAAAGCGGCGTGCGGAGGCCGAGCGCGAGGAGCGCGACCGACAGGCACGCGAGAAGGAGGCGGAGCTGAAGCGCCGCGAGGAACAGCTGGAGGCCCAGAAGAGGCAGGCCGAGCAGGAGGCGCAGGAGTTGAGGAGGCAGCAAGAGGAGCTGGCTCGGCTGGAGCGCGCGCGCAAGCAGGAGGAGGAGGACCGGGCCAGGAGGCGGCAGGAGGAGGAGGCGGCTGCGGCGGCCAAGAAGCGGGCCGACGAGATGCGGGCGAAAGAATTAGAGCGCCAAGAGCAGCGGCGGAAGGATGAGGAGGAACGGCGGCGGGTCGCGGAGATGGAGCAGATACAGCGCCAGCTGGCGGAACAACGGCAACAAGTGGAGATGTACCAGTTGCAGCAACAACAACAACTCCAGCAACAACAACAGCTCCAGCAACAACAGCAGCAGCAGCAGCTCCAGCAGCTCCAGCAACAGCAGCAGCAACAGCGAATGGCGGCTGCACAGATGCCAGCAGCGGCTTCCATGCCAGCCTTGGGGGTGGCCACTTACAGCTCCCCGCTGGCGCCAAATTTGGCGCTCTTGCGCGACGCCATGACCCCTCCCACGGCGCAGTCGGGCATGAACCCCCTGGTACAAGTGGTGGGCGCGGCACTGGGGATGGGCACCAACATGGATGCCAGCGAAGGCATGGGAGTGATGGGGAACGGGGTGTCGGGTCTTGCTGCGCTGGGCGCGGTCAGTGCGGGCGTGTTCCCTACACCTGGCGCGATGAATGGCCCCTCCCAAGGCAGGGGGGGGATGGGGGCGCAAGCGCAGGGGGGTATCATGCGGGGGGTGTTGGGAAGGACAGTTGGTGGCATAGCGAGGCAGGAGGCGCTGGGGGAGATTGCCCCGGGCATACCGCTGACGCCCATCGAAACACCCGCGATGATGTCAGTGAGGGCGCACGCGTCAGCGACGCCGGCACCCCCTGGCGAACCAGGCATCAGGACAGCTGGCGGCATTCCAGCTAACGGCTCGCGGGGGAAAGAGGCTGCACAGGGCACGGCCCTCCCTGTGCCAGACGGCAGCGTGACCACGACACCAGCCAGCAGAGCTGATGCCCAGGGGGGCGCACAGGGCGGCATGGTAGGGCATGCAGACGCAGGGGTGGCAGCAGCAACCACACAGGGGCGGGCGTCACCACCCCACCAGGGGGAAGATGCTAGTAGACACTCGCCAGGGGAAGCAGAGCGGATGGCAGCAGAGGACCAGCAGGGCGTGCCAGCTGGTCTGGGTAGCACCAGTGCTGCCAACTTGAGCACGCTCGCAGACGTTGCAGAGTCGGTCGGTTGTGCCGGTCCCAGTGACGTTGGCACGTGCGCTGCCACTGAGGGGGTCCCGGGCCCCTCGGGGGGTTCACCAGCGCAGGGTGGTGGAGATGCCGACAGCGACGGGGGTGGTAATGGGGACGTGCCTGGGGAGTTTCCCGACTACAAAACGCTTGCGATGGTCATGTCCAAGCCGGACACGGGCGGGGAGGTGATGGCGGACGGCATGGAGGGGAGGGTGGTCCAGCCGGCAATCCTGGAGGCGATTGCCTGGTGAGTGAACGGGGAGAATGAGCTCTGGAATGGTTGGGTGGATAGGTTTTGGGGTTGGTGTTACTGGGTGTGTCGATCCAGTTGTGGGTGTCTGAAACTTTTTCGCTGGCGGTGCTGTTGCTCATGTTTGCTAGTACAGCATATATGTAGTATATATATTTGCTAGATCGCGAGAATAGAGTCTTCAATAGGTCGTGTGAGCATTGGGTGATGGTAGGCAGCCCTCTTGTTGGTGGTGCCGTCGTTCATGTTTGCTAAAACACCATTGTGAGAAAGGTTGATGGTAGGCGCTGTGTGGTGTTCACGCATGCTTGTTGTGGGTGTGCGGCTCACGCGCGGCGCCGTGCTGTTCCCCGCTTTCCTTTGCTCGTGCAACTGGGCGCTGACAGCGATGGTCCCTATCGCGTCTGAAGTAATAATATCGTTGTACTAGTAATCATTTAGAGTGTGTGTTTGTAGTGTCTTTATATCATAAATGTTGTTGTTCTCATGGCGCCTTATTTTCTGTGGAACTCGTGTGCTGGGAACCCCCGCAGCAACCTGCGCAAGGTGCTGTCGGCGCTCCACCGCCAGCTGGCGTGCAAGCACCAGGCGCGCGCGTCCACGTCCTCAGCACTTGCGCTGGCCGACGTCAGCAACATGGACTGGGAGGCCCTGGCCAAGCTCGACGTGGTGTGTCACTGTGTCAAGTTGTTAAGCTCATACATTTCCGTGCCTAGTTCATGCCTAGCTTTTGTCAGGTTTATGATCCATGTTATCAAATTTATGCATCACTTTGACTTGACATTGGTACTGTTGATTTTGTTGTTTTTATTGGTTTGTTGTTACTGGTGTATGGGATTGTTACTGTCGCCGTCATGTTCTGTCAAGAAAATGGCGTGCTGTGCCTGTTGAGAATAATATCACTTTTCTTTTTTAAAAAACATTGTCATAGCAGGTGTGGCTTGTGGGTGGCCGCAAGGGAACCAACAGTAGCAGGAACGTGGTCACGCGTTGCCTAGCTAAGTTTGGGTTCACAAATTATATCAGTTTTATTAACCTTGGAACTCTAGGGTAACTAGACTTTCTATTAACAATATGAGTGGGACAAGTCGTGGACCGGCTGGATCGCGTAGTATCTCCGCACATCTGCGCTGGTTGTCTCCTTGATATGAGTGGGACGCATACAAAAGGCACGGCACATCACGGCCGCTGATGCTCATGGGAACATTTATTGCTTGTCAAAGGCTTGGATAGATTCTTTTGCTCAGTAATGGCTAGGGTGAGCTTGTGCCTGGGGACCGCTGCTGTGGTTGGCGATGTTAAAATATTATCTTAACCTTTCCTTGGTCTTTCTTTTATAATCCGCGTGTTGAGGGCGCGTCCTGTCAATGACATTTTTCGTTTCTCGATCACCGCCATGCTTGAAGCTGGAAGGTCGACCCGTGGGGCCTAGACCATGCTGTGCAGCTTATCTGGACGCTGCAAATTTTCATGTTGTACTAACTATTATGTTATTCATGTTGTATGTTCATCTTTCGATTCTTCGCACGTGTTGCATTTCTTTCTTGGGCGGGGCTCTCTGGCCGTGGGAATGACACGCCACCGGCGCATCGGTGCGACAGGACCCCATTTGCGAGGTATGGCCAAAGTATTTCTACTTACTGTGTGGGATTTCGCCCGTGCATGCTCTAAAATACTTTTTTTTTACCTACTGTCGCCGGTTTGCCTGCAGCTGCCAACGCCCAATTTTCTTAACCCGTCGTCTGTCCCAACTCAGTCCTCACAGGAGGACTGAGTTGAGAATTTTCAACCGCGTGTAGCGACTAGGTGGGGGGTCCATCCCAAATGTTTTTATGTGGATCGGGGGTATACTAGATGTCATTTTGTTGGCAAAAATACTGCATATGTGAAAACTTGACCCGAACACCTGAAAATTACACGGACGTTGGGCACCCTTCGCAAATTTGCATTTTTCGGGATAAGAACGAGTGGGAAAAATTCAATTCTTCATGCCTGCTGCATGAAGAAAAAATAGGCATGTAAACAATGTAGTTCTTGAAACGTGGCAAAAAACTGGGCTCGATTTGGCCACTGCAATTGCCTGAAACAATGTAAAAACTCTCAGTCCTCAGGAGAGGAATGGGGCTTTTGCAAACTTTGCTAACATGTAAGTGCGGTCATATTACACACCACCGTGGCCACCAACCATCCCAATCAACTCATTTCCCTTCAAGCATTACAGGACAACACACTTGCATCATCATACTTCAGGTATATCATACCTTATCATGTAGTGAGAGCCTATGCATGCACGTAGGGAATGGGCTTGGATACCTTCGAACAAAGGGTTATGTTATAAGTGTCAACCACCAATGTACTGGGTAGGTTAAGCATATTTCCATTGTTTCTAACAACAAGAGATATGGTTGTAAGTGTTACGCCTTGCCATGATGTGGCCAACATAGTTGCTGGCACATGATGGCAGTGGTTTGTCACCAAGACTTTTCACTCACCCGTAAAAGCTTGAATGCACCCTTGAGGCAGCCCGTGGCCACACAATCATGCAGTATGAATGTAGCAAAAGAATAACTAACATCTATGAAGGTGTTTAAACCTGCACAGCTCCTAAAACCCTGCACAACTACACTGGGTTAAGGCAAATGCCTGCTAACATCATCTGAAAAGGGGGTTTTAGAGAGGGGCAGGCAGCGGTCAAGAAAGAGCATCAAGACTTGAACCTGACAACGCCTCGCAACCTTAAACTCATGTACGAACATCAAGAAACAAAGAGGCAACGATTATCCGGCTTTTCCTGGCACGGCTGGCGTTACCTTGGCCCATGCGGTGCCCGCAAAAGTGGCACTTTGCGGCACATAGACCATGACGTGACAAAATGGTCGAAATAATCAAATCTATACTGTCACTCAATTTATTCTAATACAATGCATGTTAAAATGTAGAAAGAAACCTATCAGCCATTGAAATTGCGCCAGAAAGCAAGCGCAGTCATCAATTCCGTCGACCTGCCTTATCGCAGTTTTTTCCAGCAAGAACAGTGCCCACACCGGGTGAATCGCATCCCCGCGAGCTAAAAATTGATTTTTATCATCTTTAGGGCATGTCAAATCTATTTCCTGAGTTTTGACAGCTAACTCGTCCGCAAACGTAAACTGCATGCATGGGCGCGAGCCACCATGGCTAGGTCGTGCATTTCCGGAACTCGCGTTTCACGTGAAAAAGTACTCTTACCACCTGTACTTTGACCGAACTTTTAGCCGCTCATACCAAAACCAAAAAAATCGCAAAAATATGTCCACGAAAAATCTTTTCACGCAGTGTTTGAATAAATTTTGAGAGAATTTTTCGTCAAACATTCTGACCGGGGCGAATTTTCTACGAAACCCAAAAACTCGGTCCTCTAGAGAGGACTGAGTTCAACTCAGTCCTCCGTAGAGGACAAGGGACAGACGACGAGTTCAACAACAGAGCACTTCAGTGTTCTGCGGGGGGAAATAGCGCCATCTTTTCAATTCCTGATGCTTCTTGATGCATGTGTACTGGTGGACGTGACTAATTGCTTTTTTTCAGTGTCTCCTCGACTGGATGATCGGATCATAATCTTGTTTCCGCCCCGCGGTCAAATCCTGGTTCAGGCAATAGCGGATTTGATGGATGGCGCGTATGCCGCGACGCAGGAGCCGACTCAACCCGCGTCCAGGCAGGATGGCGACACACAGAGTCTGCTGCTGGGTGCCGACGTAAGCCTGCGGCAGGGAATGATTCATCCGCCCAACGGTGACCTGGCGTCCCTGCCCTTGCCCGATGGGCCTCTACCCATTGGTCCCGTCGCCCCTTCTCATCTGGCCAACAGCCGCGTGGAACAAGGGGGCCCTTTCGTGTCCGCTACGGGGGCCTATGCTGCCAGTTACAGCGGTGCGACAGGTGAGGTGTGCTAGTGCTTGGCGACTTGACGTTGTTCTCTCTGGAATGCCCCCTTCATGTCGGAGCTACATAACCATCGGTTGTCGCTTTTAGCCAGTTGTGCTGTGGGAAGTACGAGCGCACCTCGTATAGTCTGGTATGTAAAGCCTGGCATTCCGGATGCAGTCACCCCACGCGTGGGTGCGTGTGTGCGAGCGTGCGTGCGTGTGTGCGTGCGTGCGTGCGTGCGTGCGTGCTTGCTTGCGTGCGTGCGTGCGTGCGTGCGTGCGTGCGTGCGTGCGTGCGTGCGTGCGTGCGTGCGTGCGTGCGTGCGTGCGTGCGTTCGTGCGTGCGTGCGTGCGTGCGTGCGTGCGTGCGTGCGTGCGTGCGTGCGTGCGTGCGTGCGTGCGTGCGTGCGTGCGTGCGTGCGTGCGTGCGTGCGTGCGTGCGTGCGTGCGTGCGTGCGTGCGTGCGTGCGTGCGTGCGTGCGTGCGTGCGTGCGTGCGTGCGTGCGTCCCGTTGTAGCCACATCATAAGTGCCACGCGCATGCATTGCGTGGGCAGGCAGGTCGCTCATACTGTCAGACCTGCTGTCGCCCCGTGATGGGGATGAACCAGGCGATCTCGCTTCATACGGTAAAGGAGGACCTCTTTGCTGTCATGGGTGTGTGCGCCGGGCCGTCCAGCCATTGGCAGGGATGATTCCTGGGATGCAAGCGATGGTCGGTGGAAACATGATCGCCATGGAGGCCTGCAGTGCAGCATTACGTGCATATAGCTGGTTGTCTCCTTGATATAGCGTGTCCTAAGTATACCCAATATTCGCTGGGGTGGCAGGGGCCACGCTATCTTCCAATAAGTGTCTAATGTGTACACTTTGTGTTTATAGGCAATCGGCCGATGTTATAACCAGCTGAGAGCGGCCAGCACGGCAACCTAGCTAGGGTGGTATACTTGTAAAGGCAGGGTTGCGGAGTGGGATTCAGGGATGGGTGAATTAGAAGGGCCACACTAGGGGGGTGAGTAAGGAAAGGATCGGAGGGCTGGGATCGAGGAAGTGCAATTACGGTAAAGTAAACTGGTTTTCCTCAATGTTTTGCGGTCATGCTAAAAAATGTTAGGTTTTGTGTCCCATGGCTGTTGGTGAGTAATGCCACTTGCAACATTTATTAATCAGCTACATTACTTTGCCACGTTGTTTTCCCACGTAATTGCAGGCTGCCAGGGTGACCTGCTTCATCCTTCTAAGAAGATGCGTTCCGCTTGATCAACACCTCCTAAAACGATTCGGGCCGCGGTGCCCACACCCCTGTAACTAGGACCTAGATAGCTTATGCCATCCATTCCATCCCATGTTCCCCTCCCACTGAGGACTTATGCTCACGTGACGCAGTCACATGTCTATTAATTAATTAATTATTTTATTTTATTGTATAACCAGGATGTCACAAATATCTGTACAAAGCAGTACTTCAGGTTTTTTAGCGGATGCTTTGACCAGTGAAACTATCACAGTAGAAAGTGCTAGCCCTACCATTCTATCATCCCGCTATTATGGCGCCATCTATGAGAGACGCATATGTACAACATATACAGGGCAATAGACTTCTGCAGGCAAAATATTCGTAATCAACAGAAGCAGGAATGCACTCAACATTCCCTCCCCTGTGGCAGTGTGCGCATAGTCCTTGAATCACAGTCCGCTGTGATGCCTTGCAAATCGCCGCTTCAGATTGAGCAGGTGGAACCTCTTCCGGCTCGCTTTGTATGCCTCGAGAAACTCGCCCGTCCCCCACCTGCCACCTTCCGCCCCTCCCCCATCTCTCCTGCTGGCCATGAACTGGGAGAGAAGCTTCTCGGAATCTTCATCGGCTGCGGCGGCAGAGCCTGCAAGTTAGGACAATCACCAAGCATGGGGGGCGATCACCAGGCAATGCCTGCAGGATTCATCTTTAGTACGCGTCGACAGATACGGAATCTGGCAGGCCTCGTTGCTGGGGTTGTTCCAAGGCGTTTGTAATAAATGGGTGGGTGGGTGAGAAGGTGGGGCTACAGATGTGGGTGTCAATACCAGAATGCAATAATTGTTACATGCGCACCCAAGCAAAGTTTGAACACAACTACCAAGCCCACATCTACCATATTCCAGACCACAAAAGACTTGATCATGACCGCCCTTAAGACATACCCGCCATACGGATCAGCCACGGTAGCAGTGGCGCTTGAGCATTTGCAACATTTCCAACATTTGAAACATTTGCTATAGATTCTAAGTAGGCACATATCATAATACAAGTAATACCTATCGCAGAATATAATACAACGGTCAAGTATTTCCCAATTAGCTTTTTCCCTCCACACTAGCACAGGGATGCAAGCACTAAATTGCAGCAGAGCGTGGGGTCCTCGCAAGCGGCAGGATGCAAGCAGTAAGAGCATGCAACCGATCACTCCCATGCGGCACGGTACGCGAGCTACTCACACAGGGTACCATATGCAAGGTACTCACATGCCGCGATGTCGCGAAGGCATGACGGGTCCAGCCGGTCCAACAACGCCTCCTGTCGTCGCAGCAGCGCCTCCAGCTCGGCGCGTGGCTCCGCCAGGTCCGACGTGTAGATAATCTGCATCTGCTCGCGGATGACAAAAGCCGGCAGGCAGTAACAGGTTCACATACAGCACAAGCAGGCAGGCAAGGAAGAGATGCACACAGCAGGAGCAGGCAAGCAAGGGAAAGGTGCACATTGTCAGCAGGAGCAGGCAAGCAAGGGAGAGGTGCACAATGTCAGCAGGAACAGACAAGCAAGGAAAGATGCAGCAAGCAGAGGCTCAGAGCACGGCAGAAGCAGGCAAGGGCAGGCAGGTTGGCCTGACAATAAGAATGTGAAAAAAAACGTACCAAACCTGTTCTTTGCTAATGAGACATCGACACCGAGCTGCCGATACTGCACGCCCTTGGTCTTGCCAGGGCGAAGCTGGTATTTGACGGTTATACGCGATGTTGCATCTACCAGTAACTAGATTTGCTTGAGTGTTGGGTCTTCATGACAGGGAAGCAACAAATAATCCCAGCCCACCATCCAGCATAACACAATAACCAAATGAAAGCGAGGAAACCCTCAGCATGACAAGAACTGGTTCTATCTGCAACTACTGCTTCAACACGGCACTGAGACCATGGTACAGTCGGGCAGGATCGCTTACCTGGTCGAGTAACAATGTCGAAGCCTCACCATAACGATTGCACTGTAGAGCTGCCTGATGCGTTACAATGACTGGTTCAGCAGCGCCCCTGCACTGTTGAGCACCGAGTATACAGCTTAACCCTGTCATAACCAGCACTGTCAAGTGGTGTTGTCAAACATGTATACGTACCTGGTTGAGCAGCTCCTTCACCACGGCCTCTTGGTCCAGCGTGCTCTCTGAACCCAGGGGATGCAGTGAGGGGAGGAGGGGAGGAGGGGAGGAGGGGAGGAGGGGAGGAGGGGAGGAGGGGAGGAGGGGAGGAGGGGAGGAGGGGAGGAGGGGGAGGAGGAGGGAGGAGGGGAGGAGGGGAGGAGGGAGGAGGGGGGAGGAGGGGGAGAGGGAGGAGGGAGGAGGAGGAGGAGGAGGGAGGAGGGAGGAGAGGGGGAGGAGGGGAGGAGGGGAGGGAGGGGAGGAGGGGAGGAGGGGAGGAGGGGAGGAGGGGAGGAGGGAGGAGGGGAGGAGGGGAGGAGGGGAGGAGGGGAGGAGGGGAGGAGGGGAGGAGGGGAGGAGGGGAGGAGGGGAGGAGGAGGAGGGGAGGGAGGAGGGGAGGAGGGAGGAGGGGAGGAGGGAGGAGGGAGGAGGGGAGGAGGGGAGGAGGGAGGAGGGGAGGAGGGGAGGAGGGGAGGAGGGAGGAGGGGAGGAGGAGGGGAGGAGGGAGGAGGGGAGGAGGGAGGAGGGGAGGAGGGGAGGAGGGGAGGAGGGGAGGAGGGAGGAGGGGAGGAGGGGAGGAGGGAGGAGGGGAGGAGGAGGAGGAGGAGGGGAGGAGGGAGGAGGGGAGGAGGGGAGGAGGGGAGAGGGGAGGAGGGGAGGAGAGGAGGAGGAGGAGGAGGGAGGAGGGGAGGAGGGAGGAGGAGGGAGGAGGGGAGGAGGGGAGGAGGGAGGAGGGGAGGGGAGGAGGGGAGGAGGGAGGAGGGGAGGAGGGAGGAGGGGAGGAGGGGAGGAGGAGGAGGGAGGGGAGGAGGAGGAGGGGAGGAGGGGAGGAGGGGAGGAGGGGAGGAGGGGAGGAGGGAGGAGGGGAGGAGGAGGGAGGAGGGGAGGAGGGGAGGAGGAGGAGGAGGGGGAGGAGGGGGAGGAGGGGAGGAGGGGAGGAGGGGAGGAGGGGAGGGAGGAGGGGAGGAGGGGAGGAGGAGGGAGGAGGGGAGGAGGGGAGGAGGGAGGAGGGAGGAGGGGAGGAGGGGAGGAGGGAGGAGGGAGGAGGGGAGGAGGGGAGGAGGGGAGGAGGGGAGGAGGGGAGGAGGGGAGGAGGGGAGGAGGGAGGAGGGGAGGAGGGGAGGAGGGGAGGAGGGGAGGAGGGGAGGAGGGAGGAGGGGAGGAGGGGAGGAGGGGAGGAGGGGAGGAGGGGAGGAGGGGATAAACGGAACAGGGCATCAAGAGGCCAGGGGAAGCAAGAGAAAAATAAACAAACATAAGCTCGGCAAACCAAGGGAAGAAAAACAAATGAAATTGCCACTGACCGCAGACTGCTCCTGATCAGATTTCAGAATCCCATTCACTCACGCCCACCACCTGCACCTATCATTCAGGCCAGATGACACTGGGCCATCTTTTCCAGCAGAGCTGCACCCTAGCAACCAGGCGGCAAATCGTCAATACGAGCGACAGAAGGCACCAAAGTGGGGAGGTCAATAGACAGATGGACATGCGTTCACCAGGAAAATTACCCCACACAGAAAAAAATAACCACTAGGCCCAAAATAAACAAATGCCAATAGCAAACCTACATCCATAGCATCCGAAAAGGCCCATAGCCATGGCACACATATGCCCATAGTATTTATGCCTGTAACATCCATGCCCATACTGTATACTGTACATACTAGGATGCCCACAGCAAAATCATGCCCACGAGGTCCTGTGATCGAATCCAGTGTCGTACCAAATCTTTCACTGTATTTTGGTTGATATTCCGGCTACGAGGTGCTGGTGTACTGCGGAGGTCCAGAGTGCAGCCGTGGTCAACCAGGAGTCAACTTTGCACGGCTTCCGCCGTTGCGTGACCCAGTGAGCACTCACATTCGCCCCCATGGGGCTAGCGTAGCTTTACTCCACTGGTTCTTATTGGGGAATTTCAGACGCACTTGCACTGCTCTCCGGTAAAGAGCTTTTTCGCAGTTGGGCTATAGCTTGGGATGCCTTTGGATCAGGAGACCCCTACAGCCGCGAGATCACGCAAACAATCCAGGTCATGTGTTCAAATCCAGTATCATACCAAATTTTCCACACCGAACACTACCGGGCGCATGTCACGGATGCAAACGCCCTCGTACCTGCCACTGTGGCCATACTTGCGCGCAGCGCCGCATGGACCTGGCGCACGGCACACACCAAGGGAAGAGGCACAAGTGCGCAGGAAACAACCGTCAGCAGACTTGCGGCAAGCAGGCCAAATAACAGAATTGAGCACTGCATGCTTCACCCATGCACATCCCAAGGCTCGAGGTGCTGACGCCGTGGGTTAACCTAGTTTAAGAACCTAGTTTAAGAACCTAGTTTAAGAACCTAGTTTAAGAACCTAGTTTAAGAACCTAGTCACTTTCCCACGATCCACCCCGATCCACCCCGGCGCAAACCGAAATGCATTTCAGAAAGTTGGAACTCGTAGTGAGCGTGGGAACACGCACATGAGGAGCAGGCCTGTCCAAAGCATGCTTGCCCAAATAAACCCAGAGGCAAGTTGATGCAGGCGCCATTGTCGTCAGAAAGCAACAAACGTGAAAACGCTAGCTGCCCAAATCTGAGATTCCGCGGAACACAGAAAGTAAGAGAGCCTAGAAGCTACTAGCAAGGAATCGATCATAGGACCTTTGGCATGATTTCGCGGCTGTGTGAGTCTCCTGATCCGAAGGCATCTCACTGAACGTTTCGAAACAGCCCAACTGCGAAAAACCTCTTTACTGGAGACGGGTTCCAGCATGCCCGATATTGCTGAATCTATAGAAGATGACTCACCACTAGACCTAAATGCGCAGGGGTACTGCCATGTTCGCTCCAGTGATTGCGGCGGGGTCGTGCAGGGAAACGGTGACATACGACAGTACTCCCAACAAGCCAGTTGTTCATCTGAGGAAAAATCCTAACGTGAGGATGCTTCTGTGACCACCTACCTCAACACGAATCATAATCCGCAAGTTGATTGAACCACGACAGGCGGATGCATGTCAGAATGTCGCAGCACATCTGACATTTTCCGACATCTCTGATCATATCATGCGGAATGGCGTCAATACACAAGTGAGCACCCTGTGACAAATCGGACCACCCCTTCCAGATGCATGCATGCGTGCACGCGAATGTATGCCCACACATGCGCCCATGCACCTACGCACGTATTCACGCATGCACCCATACACAGGTGCACACCCAAAACATACACCACGCTCACATGCGAACAGCATATAATCAACCGCAAGCATGCAGTACAATATGGTGCTGCAAACCCGGTCGCAAGCACGCCCTATAACATACTGCAACTGGATAATAAGAATAACACACTGCCAACACGGTCGCAAGCACGCCCTACCGTCGCGATACGCTTCGTGGCCTCCAGCTCCGCAAACAGTTTGGCAAACGCGTCCGGGTCCGTGGCGGCGGTCAGAAGCTCCTCGCAGCTGGGCACGTGATGGGTGGCAGTGGGGGGGTTGCAACAGCGCAGGTGTTAGCACGGGTGGCTGACAGGGGGGGTTCACTAGTTCCCTTATAAATAGAAGTGGGGCAGGTCCGGTTCCAAGCAAGGGTAGGATGTGATGTCAAAGCTGGTAGCACATCCTTTTCGTGACGTGACGTACCGAGAATGCCGAGGGGAAGTGGTTTCCAAAGGCAAAGCCATGTGCGAGAGTGGCCGGTGAGAAATGTGCGCTTGTGAGTAACGCTCCAACCAAAACATGGATAACGAGGCCAGCGGCGGCGGATTCTCGCATGCCTAGGGGGCCACAACCGCATGACATGAAATCTGGACAAGCCTCATAGCGAAAAGCGACGGCAAATCGAAGTCGACAAAGACAACAGCAACAAGCAACAAACGAAAGCTAACCCAAGCAAACGCTAGCAACGGAGGGGGGCTCACAGATGCCAGAAAGAGAAACCGTCAAGACTACTGGCTAACGTCACAGGTGACAGTACGAGCGCTCACCTCATGGTCAGCAGCACGTTGAAGTCCGGTGGGACAGCAAGCCTGCGTGACATGGACACCATGCCACCACCCCCAAGCCCTTTGCCCGCATCCACGGGGGGGCTACCTGCGAGGGGAAGCGCCGCCGCGGAGGCGCGTGCCCCATCCCCAGCACCCCCGTGCTGGCTGCCATCGGCATCCAGCTCCAAGCCGTCCCTCCTGCCCCCCAGATCGTCTCCTCTGCTGGCAACACCTAAACCTTCCGAAGTGGCAACGCCCGTTCTGGCGGACGGCACCGATAGCCTGTCGCCCATTGCATCCGCCTGGGAGCTATCACTGAGGGAGGGTGGCGCACCGGCCAGTATAACGGCCGAGGTCCTATCCGACGTCACCGGCTCACCAGCATTACTCGTGGCCCACTGCGGCGCGCCCGAGCGAGGGTATGCGATGATGGGCTTGCCGACAAGAGCGCCGGCGGTGACGCCGGTGGCAGGACCAGCTGTTGGCCCGCTGGGGACGAGTATTACCGGAGGTGACGATGACATTGATGTTGTGGATGAGGAGGGTAGTGGGGGCCGTGGGGGCATGGCCGCCAAAGTTGCAACCGCGTTGGCTGCCAGCGCCGGCACCAGGGGAGGTATGTCCCGCAGCAGCGGCGGGTCACGGGCCAAGCCATTTGCGACTGATGATGATTCGTCCAATTTATTGGCTGCAGGCACTGGCGCGGCCATGCCAGCCGGGTACAGCACTGTGGCGCGTTGAATGGGAGGCGCTGCTGGCGTCGCCTGTGGCTGCGTTTGGTCGTGCTGGTCATGCTGGTGACGTTGCGAGTGCAAGGGGCCATGGTGGCCATGGTGCAAGGGGCCGTGATGGCCATGGTGCGAGTGTGATGGGTCATACGGGTGGGCCCGTTGCACATGCACAGGGACATGTTGCGGATGATGATGCGACTGCTGCCGCCGGTGCGCTGATGTCAGCAGCGATGCCGATGTCGATGGTGATGCGATAGGGATACCCCCACGACCCACCGTGGCGTCGCTCGGGATTGTGCCAGCGCCATCGGCCTGCACACGCGTCCCTGGGGGCCCTGCTGGTGTCCGAGTTGCTGTGCTAGCAACATTGACATCTGGCAGTTGCCAGCTGAAGGTCTCGTGACCAGCGACAGCGCCACCCGAGACGCCAGCACTGGCCGACATGCCATCGTCGCCGCAAGCATCGGCCATGATGGCAGCGCCACCCGCCAGCGCAGCTGTTCCCGATGCCGCGGCGCTCTCAAGAGCTGGGGGTGGATAGGTAGGCGGATGGGGATGCCCGAATAGGGGTGGGCTAGCGAGGGTCCCCATCACGCCTGCGCCACCCTCACTGCTCCGGCCGATGACCCTCTGCATGGGCACCCCGGACTGCACGACCGGCATGGCTACTGGCATGGCCACCGGCAATGCCACAGGTGGCGCGGAGGCAGACAACGCAGCAGGAGTGGAGGAAGGCGTGGGTAAGGACGAGGCTTGTGCCACAGGTACCACGGTGGCCACTGCCCCTTGTCGCGTTCCACTTTCGGCCCCTAGTGTTCCACTTTCGGCCCCTAGTGTTCCACTTTCGGCTGGCACGGGCCGGGCGGCCGCGGGCATGACCCCGTACCCCTCAGCTGCGGTGGCTGCGGCGCGCGCGCCTGCTGTGGGCCGACCACCCATGTCTAGCGCACGCAGCGCCCCCACGAGCCCGCCACGACCGCCAGCAGTAATGGGGGCATCATGAAAACGACCAGAGGTTGTTGGATACAAGGTAACACTGGTGGCGGCCCCACCAAGGCTTGCCGGGGGGATTGCTGAATCGGACCATGCGCGGGCAGCCGGGGGGGGTGGCATGGCCGCTGGGCCGTCACGTGGCCAGTTCGTGGAGGCTGAACGCATGCCGACCGGCTGCGTCTGGAGTAGATTTATTGAAGAAGTAGATTCTGTGACGGATGGACGCGTGCTTGATGCTGGTGCTGGCGTCGTCGTCAGCAGCGACGGCGGGGATGGCGCCGCAAGAGGGGCTAACGGCACCCCGGATGATGACGGCTGCAGCGGAAGAACGTAGTCACCCTCATCGCCCCCGTATGCCGTTTCTCCATATGCGGCTCCCTGCGCATGTTCATGGTAGACAGATGCACTCGTGCTCGGGCTTGTGCTCGTGCTCGCGTTTGTGTCATCGTATGCGGGGCAGCTGGCGGCCAAGCCCGGCGCGCTAGCCATGGGCCCGATGCCACCGGTGATGTCCATTTGGTGACTTGGTGGTGGCACCGGCGGGAATGGCCACGCCTTGCCACCAAGTTGCCCCTCACCGCCGAGGGAACTAATACCATGCTGCGAGCACCAAACCCCCTTGGTGGCCGCGGGGAAGCCACCGCCATCCATTCGACTGGACGCAACCCGCGGCGAGAGTGGGTGCGCACCGGACAAGATGCGCGACGGGCGGCGATGGCCATCATCGGACAAGATGCGCGACGGGCCGTGGTGGCCATCGCCGGACTTGCGGCGCGCTGCGGGCACATCAGGCGATGGTGGCGACACCAGCGTCCAATCAGGGAGGATGTCCGAACCCTGTGCACCCGAGACGGCAGGGGATGGGCCCACCGTCGCCCCCCCCGAGTCTGGCGCGTGCGTAGGCACAAGAGGGAAGCCATGATGGTCACATTCCGCTGGCGACGTCACTGGCAACGGTGCCGTGGAGGCAGGGCTAGGGCTCGTCCCAAAGGAGGAAGCGGCCACGGACGGGCTGACTGCGATGTTGGGGAAGGCTGAGGACAGGAACTCCACCAGAGGGGGAGGGGGAGCCGGACCCGCTCCTCCCCCAGCACCCCTTCGGCTCGCGGCATGTGCCCCAGTCCCCGGGGTATGATCCCAACCCGACCTGGGAGTGGGCGCCGCATGGGGTAGGTATACTGGCGCATGTCCCATGTCACGTCCACCCCCATCATTCACGATATGCTGGGAACTAGCACCAATCACTGGTCGATACCCGCCCCCATCGACGTAAGGCCACCCTGGCTGGGTGGGCACCGTGCCGGGGCCTGCGGCGCCGCCACCTGGCGCCGACCCTCCCGAGTAGGGCCATTCCTCGTCCCGACCAGAGAGTGGGATGGGCTGACCGGTGGGCTGACCCGTGGTGCCGAACGAGGCAAGGTTGCCTGGTTGTGCCCTTCCGTTGTCCAATGTGGCGTGATTGACTCCCTGGTCCACGCTGGGTGCTGCTGCTGCTGCCGCCACCGCAGTCACGGGGGGGAAGGACGTGCTCTGTGGCGCGGGGGGGTAATATCCAGTGGCTGGCTGTGGGGGTTGCACGGGGGTATCATGGAATTGATTATACAGCCCTGCATTCGCTGTGCTGTACCCCCTAGCACCGCTCACTGGCACCGCCGGCGTGTCTGCTGAACTGACAAATGATTGCCTCACTGCCTGGGAAAAACCGCCGGTACTCCCGCCACCGCCGACGCCACTCAGGTGGTTGCTCTCGGGTACGGCACCGTAGCCGTTACTGCTGGCGGCGGTCACTGGTAGGGATGCGCCATGTGGCAGCGCGTCAAGCCACGGTGGCGGCCACTCGTAGTCCTGTGCCAGCAGGGAGGGCACGAGGACGTCAGGCTGGTGGTGGTGGGCAGGGACGGCGAGGAAAAAAGCAGGGGAGGTGGTGGTGTTGGTGATGTGTGTGTATGTGTGTATATGTGTGTATATGTGTGTGTGTGTGTGTTTGTGTGTGTGTGTTGTGTGGTGGGGGGAGGGGAGCAGGGCGGGGTGGGGGTGGGGAGGAGGAAGAGGGGGAGACATGGGGGGGGACATGAGGGGTGGCAGTAGGCTTAGGATTGGTTCAAACAAACGGGCGGGATGTGAATGGGCAGGAAAAGGTGGCACAAAAGCGCGAGTATGGCTGTGGGTGGTAGATTAACTTATTTGGGAGATTAAATTATTTGGTAGATTAACTTCTTAACCATGCCACCTGGTAGATGAGGCGAACAATGTGACGCCATCAAGCAGAGTAGAACTGTATGGAAGGATTGGAGATCCTTGCGAGTGTGCATGCTGACAGTATGTGAGAATGTTGCGTGCCACAGCAAATAACGAGGCACTGTCACAAACACAACCACCCTGGCCACTTTCCATTCTCCTGACGTGCCTCACCGTGGGCGCTATGTACAGGAAGTTAACTGCATGACTCTGGACATTTTACGCAAGCACATGCAACATAAGGTTACCAGACAGGCAACCTTCTATAATGTGCACACCATTTACGACGTTATACCCAAAAAGCATAGCACGCGTTCCTTTCGTTTCCTATTGTTGATACTACCATCGAATATATGTGGATTTAAGCCCACCTACGAAACTCAGTGAACCAAAAGGCTTTAAAGGGAGTGAAGCCTTGATGCTTCCTTGCAAATAAGCAGCCCCAAAACTAGAGCTACTCAAGTACAGGAAATGGCCTCATCGGCGTGTACTACAATCAAGAGGACACCACGCCATCATCGGCTTCAAAACTGACCATCATATTGATCGAGAATAAATTAGTATTCCCGCGGTCTTTATGGGCACGGAAGGCACGGCCAGTATATTAACTTGTACAATTTACGGGGAGGAAAGGATCTGGAAGAATTCTTACCGTAGCTTTCTGTGCCATTCCTGGAAGGGTCATCTAGTTTCCAGTTGAGTTTCCAGAAGGCGATTCGTCCGCAAGGAATGACCATGGCAGCAGTACTCAGCACAAGTACCGATGCAATCAGTGCCTGCCGTTAGCATACTCATTTCGCTTCTGTCAGTGACGCCAGGTTATCGACTTATAATAAGCAACACGAATTAGGTGAAGCTAACACATAAAGCAGCAGCTCCCGGGTGGCATCACGAGAGGCTCGGCTTCATTGATCACTGCCGGGTATGAGGTATCGATGCCCACCAAGAAATAATTGCAGGGCCGGATGGCTCGTATATAATAGAAGCTCAACTACGCGGCATGGAAATTGAGGAAAGCCTAAACCTCCCATCGTCCAATAAGCTCACTTTAGTAAGGAAGAAACGAGGGCAGAGCACAGTTTTACAAGGCGACGCTAGGAATATGCAACTGCTCTGGAGGGAAGCGAGCATGCGCGTGATATGATGCTTTGTTGCGCTGTTCTAGTGCCATCAATAAAATTGCCACTGCCCCCACAACACCAAAAACTGATGCGACCGGCTCCATGCTCCAGTCAGTATGCACCACGTAAGAGCACGTAAACTGCACAGTTCCACTGCGCCCATGCAGCAGCGGCTGCAGCGCGGCGCAGAGTTATGCCAGCATACCGGCGTGGAAGCTCGTGCTTGAGCTTGAGCTCATGCTTGACTCGCTTCGATACTAGAGCCACGTCCTACTACCCTAAGAATATTTTAGAATGTACGAATACGAAAAGTATTTTGGATTTTTACTAGGCTCACTCACAAGTACACACCCGCAGCTCGCTCAACGATGCCGAATCTCGGACTTTCCCGCGAAGCCTAGGTATTCACGCCATCGGTCCATCAAACAAGCATCCGACTGTCACGGCATCAACATTCATTTCCCAGTTCCTTCCTGGGGTTGAGGGTCCTGCAATCTCCGGGGATCTGCCGTCTGCACTGTTGTTTTATTACATTTTTCGAGGGATACCTGTCCTGTTCTCAAGCGAGCATACGAGACATCAATTACTACTTTGTGTGCCTCTTTGTCTGTTGCACTGCATACATCCATTCCCGGCAACAACTGCACTTCCTGTCAGTGCAATTTGCCGCAAGTCTTTACTGTAGGGCGAGTTACCTGAAACTAGTACACTGGCGCCGTGGGAGTCAAGCCTTTTTTCCGAGGATTTCTACGATTTTCCATTGAATTCCGCTGCCGGGACCGTTTTATAGTAGAATGTCGGGCTGGGGAACTCCCCAGGATAGTGGCGATGGATGGAGAGCGGATTCCGCCGGCGGCGACGAGGTCACCGGATCCAGACCAGCGTCACGTCCTGCCGCAAATGAAGCCGCCAACGTCCCTGCCTCTACCGGCTTCTCAACCCCGTCGCCTGCGGCAGGAAGCGGTCAGGAGGCCAGCGGGTGGGGCGCTTCCCCTGCGATAGCTTCGGCCAACGGTTGGGGAGCCCAAGCGGCGCCACCGCCACAATCGACGACTGCCGGCGGCTTTGCGCTGCAAGGCAACAACGGAGGACCTCCCACTCCGCAGGGCGGTCCTAGCAATCCCGGCGCAACACCTGCTCCGAGTGGGTGGGGGCCACCCCAGGACCGCCCCCCTAGCTCTGGATGGGGCGCGCCTGCTCCCGCTGCCTTCCCACAACAAGCGCCCGGCACTACCCCATCGCCACACGACAGCCATGGCGGGCCATCTGCGGATGCCAGCAACAAATGGGGAGCCCAGCCAGAGCCCGCAGCGGGGCCAGGAACTGGCTGGGGCGGGTCAACGGGGCAAAACGTGGGCTGGGGAGGACCCACCGTGGCATCTTCCCGGCCGGATGGCAGCGACACCTCTAGGTCAGGAGGGCCAGGTACCCCAGGTGGCCCCCCCCCGCAGCAAGCCAGCCCCGAGGGTTGGTCGTCGCAGCCATCCCCCACGTCCATGCCTCGCTCGCAACCCATCGCCCCCACCATGCCTCCTGCCCAAACCGTGGTCCCCACCGGTTGGGCCACCCACCCACAATCCTCCTCTGTGCCGGTATCGGTGTCCGCATCAGCGCCACCGCCCACGCAGCCACAGGGGGCCGGCAGCGGGTGGGGTCAAGCAACGGCGCAGGCTAGTTGGGGGCAGGCCGGCAGGGGTCAGGGGGATGGGGGCCCGCCAACCGGCCAGGGACCCCCCTCGGGCGCGCCGCCCCAGGGTGGTGGCGGGTGGGGCTCTCCACACCCTACCCAGTCCAGCCAGCAGGGCGGCGTGACGCCGGCAGGGTGGGAGCAGGCCCCTGGGGGCGCGTCGTCCGGGTATCCGCAGGGTGGTGGCGGTTGGCCCCAGGCGCCCCCTGATCTTGGTCGCGACAGCCACGTGGGAAATGCTGGCGCTGGTGCTGCTCCGGTGCCCCCACAGGCTGTGGCAGGGTGGGGTGCTCCCGCCCCGCAGTCGGGTGGGGCGAATTACGGGGGTGGGGGCAGCTGGGGGGCATCCAATCCGACATCGAACGCGGGGGGGCCGGGCGGCTGGGGGTCAAATCAGCAAAATGCGCCCCCTGCCTCGGGTGGCCCACCAATGGGCCCATCAACGGGGGGTTGGGGAGATGGGGGCAATATGGGCCGGGGGGCTGGGCCCCATGCGGGTGGGGGTCCCCCAGATGCCTCTGCTGGTCGTGCTGGCTGGGGGCTTCCTGGTAGCCAGGGCCAGGGATCTGGGTGGGGCGCACCTGGTGCTAGTGGCCCAGGAGGGAACACCTATGGTGGGGGTGCAGTCGGGCCGGCAGGTGGGGGGGGTAACTGGGGTAGTAGTGCCTACGGGGGCCAGGGTGGTGGGCGTGGGCAGGGTGGCGGGGGTGGCGGCAGTGGCGGGGGTGGGTGGGTGGGTGGCAGTGGTGGAAATTCTGGTGGGGGTGGGCAGGGAGGTGGGGGCGGCGGCATGGGTGGCGGAAATTGGGGAGGAGGGGGTGGTGGCAATGCAGGTGGGGGTGGGCAAGGAGGTGGGGGTGGGTGGGGAGGAGGGGGGGGCGGTAATGCAGGGGGTGGCTGGCAGGGAGGTGGGGCCAGCAGTGGCGGGGTTGGTGGCAGTGGCGGGGGAGGGTGGGGTGGCAGTAGCGGGGGTGGTGGCAGTGGCGGGGGTGGGTGGGGTGGCAGTAGCGGGGGTGGTGGCAGTGGTGGGGGTGGGTGGGGTGGCAGCGGGGGTCCTGCGCACTCATCTAGCTGGGGTGGTGCCCCGAGGGGTGGTGGTGGTGGGAGTGCCTGCTACAAGTGCCATGAAGAGGGACACATGTCCCGCGATTGCCCCAATGTGGGTGGGGGCGGGGGCGGTGGGGGGTTCAGGGGTGGCGGTGGTGATGGTTGCTTCAATTGCGGGGAGCAGGGCCATATTTCAAGAGACTGCCCTGGCGGCCCCGGCAGCAGGGGTGGTGGCGGTGGCGGCGGCAGTTGCTACAATTGTGGGCAGCCGGGGCACATCGCCAGGGAGTGCCCTACAGGGGGCGGCGGGAGGGGACACGGTGGGGGTGGCGGAGGGGCTTGGGGCGGGGGTGGCCCGGAAGGTGGCATGGACCGGCCGGACTACACGTGGGCGCGCAAGGACCCGGACGCCAACCCGTTCCAGCGGTCGGAAGACGTGCTGCAAGCGACGCTGTTTGCGCCCACGACTGGAGGTTAGTTTTGCGATCCAACCCCATTCTGCTCGCATCCCATTCTGCTCGAATCCCTGCGCGTTGCTCGTTACGTGGAGGAAAAAATCCTTCGGGTGGTGGTTCCTTCGAACAGAGCCTGGTGCTCACTCTTGTGATGTCAGGTAAAGTGGGTAGGGTGTTGGGGTCTGTTGTCTTCGTATGCTATTTTGAATGTGCAGTTTCCTTAGTTTCTTCACCGTGTCGTAACCAAGGGTTGAAGAGCAAGGGCCGTTGCATCGGGATATCCCCCCCCCCCCCCCAAGTGAGCATGGCTGGAATGGTCATGCAGAGCCACATGTCATTGGGTGGCCGCCGGCTGGTCCTGTTGTGGTGGGCTCTCTTGACTCAGATCGTATGCTCATACCCAGCCACCGCCTCTCCTGTTCCGCTTTCCTCGATCCATTTTTGGGCCTCTCTCAACAGTTTTTGCACCTCCCCCCCTTTCTTGGCTCCTTCTCTATCTGCGCACAAGGCTGGGTGACCTACTCTGCACGCGCACATGGGAAACGGCTCTGGTTGTTATTTTGTGCAGTATGTGAAGGAGGCCTGCCCATGTCCAGACACCCCTTCTTTCCCACTTGCGAAAGCCCACCATTGGTTCCATGTCTCGCTCTCGCGGCATGCGAACATTGATCCACCAATGATCTGGTGTCCTTGTGTTCATAAAAAGATAGTTTTCCCGCAGAGTCTGCTGCCCTTGGAGGTCCATCATGCCTGCGAGTCGACAACAATGGCAATGTGTTTCAAAAATCTGGCACCTGGTCACTTGCATCTGTCACGCCTCGCATCCCTTGCTAACGGAAATCTCTTGCCACCTGCCCTCTGCCCACCTGGCCCTGCCCTCTGCCCACCGGGCCCTGCCCTCTGACCACCGGGCCCTGCCCTCTGCAGGCATCAACTTCGACCTGTACGACGAGATCATTCCCGAGGTGGTGGGTGTGAACGTGCCGCCCCCCATCAACATGTTCAGTGACCTGGCGGCCAGCCTGCCCGGCTCGGTGAACGCCAACATCGAGCGGCTTAAGTACAAGAAGCCTACGCCCGTGCAGCGTCACGCGCTGCCGATCGCGCTGGCGGGGCGTGACGTCATGGCGTGCGCGCAGACAGGATCCGGCAAGACCGCGGCCTATATGATACCCATCGTCTGCGGCATTCTAAATAAGGGGGGGACCAAGCGGGCAGCGGGCAAGGGCTTGCCATCAGCGGTAATCCTGGCACCCACGAGGGAGCTGGCGATACAGGTACGTGACATGCCAATGCAGGCATTGTGTTGTGGGTGGCTGCCGTGCCATGGTGCGGAGGCCAGTGAGGGAACAGATGGCTCTCCTTCATTGTCACCCTGAGTGGGTGTGTGGGCTTTCTTTGTGTGGCCTATCGCCAAAATAAGAAAAAGGTTCTAAGAGTATGATTTCAACCAATTAATATTTTCAACCAATTAATATGTATACATTAATAGTATATATCTATCAACCAATACTACTATGTATATATATATTTTGGTCCCATGCCGGCTGTAGTTATTTGGTCGTGGTATCTCTTGTTAGCGTTGGCTTTGTTCATTTTTGAGTGGGTGCTTTCACTCTGATGTACGTTATTATAATTTTATATAGTAGTACTAAATATTTAGGTACGTGGCCGGGTACTGACTGGCAGTCATCTGTGTGGGGGCGTGATGTGCGGGGCCACGTTACATGGGTGCATCACTGGTGGGGGCATGTGGTTGGTGGTAGCTGTTTGGTGCGGCACTGGGGAGAGGACTGAGAAGTGGGAGTGGGGGCCCTTTCCTCATGGGGGCCTTGCATGGTTAGGCCGAGGCATTTGTAAGGGCGACCCCTAGGCGGGTAGGTTTCTTTACCGCTCGTGTCCCCAAACGTACGTCCCATCATGGGAGAATGCCATGAATTTTGCAAAAGGTGATGACAGTTGCTGCGGCGATGTGTAGTTTTCCTCCCCCCCATCCCCTGCCTGACACATTCAAATTCTAATTTGGAAGCTACTCGTTGGGAGCACTTGTCTCTTTTTCTTCTTCTCGCTTTATAGGGGAGGGCAGGGAGGCTGGCGGGGGGGGGGGGCAGTTGGCGGAGCAGTCTGATCCCCCCCCCCCCCCCCCCCCCCCCGCCCCTGTTGCAGTAACGCCTCCCTGGTGGCATTGGGAGCCCCGTGTTTTCTTGTTTTCCTCTCTGTCTGTTTCCAGGTTAAAAAGAAGAATTATCATTCACTTATTTAGAACTATTGTTTGTGTTGAAGTATTTATTTACTACCTATATTGCAGGCCTTGCGCGTCCACACCAGGCTTGCTATCGCTTCACAACTTCTCCGCAATCTCTGGCCTGACCTCATGCTCGAAAACAGGGCTGCCCTGCCGCCCGTTTCATGTGTGGTGTTTATACTTGCGGCTGCTGTGCTGCGCGTTTCATGTGTGGTGTTTATACTTGCTGCTGCGGTGGGCGGGCGCCATCGTCCACCATCTGACAGATCCACGAAGAGGCCATGAAGTTTGCCTACAATACCGGTCTGCGCGCATGCATCGCGTATGGTGGGGCCGACACGCGGACACAGGTGGGTGGCTGCTCTGTGCACGGGCCATGCCGCATCGTGGGAGGGTGGGTGTTGCGTCATGGGAGTGTGCTGTTGTGTTGTGGAATAGAGTCTCGAGCGAGCATGCTGGCCGTCCGACTGGGTGGTGCCTCAATCTGATAGCTGGTTCGGGAAGCACGGCTGGTTTACTGATTGGGGTGTGTGGGAGCGGGGGTGTTAAGGGGAGGAGGATGCTGGTGTACCGCTTGGTTTTTGACAAGCGTGCATGAGGTAATGACAGCTTCAGTGATGGGGCTTGTGCTGGTTGCTACTCAATGGGTCAGGGGTCATTGATATCAAACAGTATAAGCAAAGTACTTCTTTGAATCTGTGATTGCAGCTTGTCTTTCTGCTGCTGGTATCAAAAGGAGATGTGGGACCAGGGGGGGTACAGTCGTTGTTGTTGGATGACAGTGTGTATTAGCAGCATACGTCATTAGAAGCTACATCGTGCTCCATGGGAAGGCCATTGCCATGTGGTCACGAGTCGGTTGATGAAGACTCATCCACCCTCTACAGTGTGATCACTTTTGGTCATGGAGAAAAGATTAAATAAGCTGGTAAGGTGAATCTCACTTCTGCCGGGCAGATTTCCTTCTGCTACATTATTTTATACTACTACAACTACAACTACTACTACTACTACTACTACTACTACTACTACTACTACTACTACTACTACTACTACTACTACTACTACCACTACTACTACTACTACTACTACTACTACTACTACTACTACTACTACTACTACTACTACTACTGCTGCTGCTGCTGCTGCTGCTACTACTGCTGCTGCTACTACTACTACTGCTACTACTGCTACTACATCATTATTATTATTACTATGATGATGATGTCATAATATATACATATATATCATCATCATCATCATCATCATCATCATCATCATCATCATCATCATCATCATCATCATCATCATCATCATCATCATCATCATCATCATCATCATCATCATCATCATCATCATCATCATCATCATCATCATCATCATCATCCATCATCACCATCACCATCATCATCATCAGCAGCAGCAGCAGCAGCAGCAGCAGCAGCAGCAGCAGCAGCAGCAGCAGCAGCAGCAGCAGCAGCAGCAGCAGCAGCAGCAGCAGCAGCAGCAGCAGCAGCAGCAGCAGCAGCAGCAGCGTCATCATCATCATCATCATCATCATCATCATCATCATCATCATCATCATCATCATCATCATCATCATCATCATCATCATCATCATCATCATCATCATCATCATCATCATCATCATCATCATCATCATCATCATCATCATCACATCATCATCATCATCATCATCATCATCATCATCATCATCATCATCATCATCATCATCATCATCATCATCATCATCATCATTATTATTCTTTCTCGCAACCAGTATTGTAAGCTTCATTCAAAAGTAGTCATGAGAAGCATCATTCGCCCTGCTCCCCCCCCCTTCCGTGCCCCCCCCCTCCCCCCCGGGGCCAGATTCGTGAGCTGGAACGCGGTTGCGACATCCTCGTGGCGACACCCGGCCGCTTATCCGACATCCTTGAACGCGAGAAGGCGGACCTGTCGCTGGTGCAGTACCTGGTGCTGGACGAGGCCGACCGCATGCTGGACATGGGGTTTGAGCCGCAGGTGCGACACATCGTGGACGGGACGGACATGCCTCCACCGGGCAAGAAGCACACGTTCATGTGCTCGGCCACCTTTCCGGACGAGATTGTGCGGATGGCGGAAGAGTTCATGGACAAGGACTTTATCTTCATCAAGGTGGGTGGCGCAGTCTATGGTGGGAATGGGCTACGTTTTCAACAAAGTGGGTGGCATGACTCAGCTGTCAGCTGTGCATATATTATAGATGATGGGTTATTCAGCACTTGTAGTAGGCAGTAGGACAGGGGGGGGTTCCAGGATTTTGTCTTCATCAAGGTGGGTGGCGCAGGAGTTGATGGACGAGGACTGTGTCTTCATCAAGGTGGGTGTCGGAGCCCTGTGCCCACGATTCATAGTCCACAATCAGCCAGAGATGGAACGTGGGCAATTAATTTTTCCAGGTGCAGATTTGAGACAGGCGGGGGGGGGGAGGCGGGTAGTGTAACAGGCCTTCTTGTTTGTGACTTTGAACTTGTGTCTGTGCCGGGTCGCCTAGAATTCCTTCGTGCGCTGGCTGCTGGATCATGTGACACTTTTTTGTGTGTCATTTCGTTGCCTTTCTGTGCTAACTGTTTTTCTATGTTCTGTGCGATTGTCCGTGCTGGATCCCTTCCAACGTCGTTTCCCATGCTGGATGTACTACATTTGCCAGGTGGGCCGCGTGGGCAGCTCGGTGGACCTGATTGAGCAGCACGTGGAGTGGGTGGAGGATAATGACAAGCGCTTCAAGGTGGTGGAGCTGCTGACCCAGCATGCCGGCTCCACTCTCGTCTTCATGCAGCGCAAGGCCGACTGCGACAAGATGGTCCACTTCCTCAGCAAGAACAACGGGGGCCCCGGCGCGGTGGCCCTGCATGGTGACAGGGACCAGCAGCAACGGGAAGCGGCGCTGGCGGATTTCCGCAAGGGGAAGGTGCGCGTGCTGGTGGCCACTGACGTGGCTGCGCGGGGGCTGGACATTCCCCACGTCGCGCACGTGATCAACTACGACCTCCCCAACAACATCGATGACTACGTGCATCGCATCGGGCGCACGGTGAGTGGCAGTTGAGGGCTGTTCAGGTGATGTTGAGTGGGGGTGCGAGCGGGGGCGGGGGCGGGTGCGGGGAGGGGGAGGGGACGGGGAGGGGGAGGGGACGGGGACGGGGAGGGGGAGGGGAGGGGGAGGGGAGGGGGAGGGAGGGGGAGGGGAGGGGGAGGGGAGGGGGAGGGGAGGGGGAGGGGGAGGGGGGGAGGGGAGGGGAGGGGGAGGGGGAGGGGGAGGGGGAGGGGAGGGGAGGGGGAGGGGGAGGGGAGGGGAGGGGGAGGGGAGGGGGAGGGGGAGGGGCAGGGGGAAGGGGCAGGGGGAAGGGGCAGGGGGAGGGGGAGGGGGAGGGGAGGGGGAGGGAGGGGGAGGGGGAGGGGGAGGGGGAGGGGGGGGGGAGGGGGAGGGGGAGGGGGAGGGGAGGGGAGGGGGAGGGGGAGGGGAGGGGGAGGGGGAGGGGAGGGGAGGGAGGGGAGGGGGAGGGGAGGGGAGGGGGAGGGAGGGGAGGGGAGGGGGGGAGGGGAGGGGGAGGGGAGGGGGGGGGAGGGGAGGGGAGGGGAGGGGAGGGGGAGGGGGAGGGGGATGGGCATGGGCATGGGCATGGGCTTGCAGGTCAGTTGTGCCTTTCTGGCCTCCTAGTGGTATCTCTTGGTCTGTGCCGTGTGTCGTGTCCCCTTGAAGCTTTTGGCTCTCGGATTATTATCTGACTGCGGAGTAGTCACCTTCTCTGGGCGGCAAGACATTGGAAGCTTTTGAATGAGCAGGTTTTCATTGTGCCAGGCTCTGCATTTCTTGCCATGTTGCCAATGGTAGCTACTAGCCAACGCATCGTCTTCCTCCCATGCCCGCTTCTTTTCCTTCCATTGACGCGCCTCATGGGTTTGCTCACAGGTGTACATACATATTGTGCGTGCGCATGTGTGTCTGATGCCGACAACCCTTGGCCCTTGTCTCTTCCTTCGTCCTCTACCGTGGCCCTGTACCTTGCCACATCTTCTGCAGGGCCGCGCGGGCAAGCACGGCCGCGCCACTGCGTTCTTCAACAGCAATGACGCGGGCCTGGCGGAAGGTCTCGCGCTGCTGCTCACTGAGAACAAGCAGCCGGTGCCAGGTGGGTGACGCGCCTTGTGTTTACAACACTCTATATCATGCTAGAGTACTATAACCACAGGGTGCTGCGCGCTGCAGCTCACTGAGAGCAAGCAGCCGGGGCCAGGTGGGTGACGCGCCTCTTGCTTATCTGTATGTATCACTCTACCACTACCACCGGGTGGCGCTACCAAGTGGGTGCCGAAGCTCACTGTTGCAGGGGTGCGAATATACTGGCGAATAGGGTTTTCCCGTGCCCAGATAAATGTCCAGTGCTGCTGGTGGTACGTGAGTACCCTTCGTGCTGCGGCATACTGCTGCTCTGGAAGGGGCAAACGACGCAGGCATGTCCGAATGAGAAATTCGAGCAATTGGAAGTGAGCTGCAGCATTCCAAGAATATTGACATCAGACACTGTTATTTCAGTGCCGCTGTCACTTTCGTGTATAAATATATGTTGCTTCCACTGCACGCTTCCCCATGATTCTTAACAAGGACTGATGTCAGGTTTCAAGGCACAAAAATCTTCATGAGTGCAGCGGCTATGCCCAAGCAAGATGACCCCATGACCCGTGGGGTTACCCGCGTGAAACGTAGGATGCATGCAGGGTGTGTGGGGGGATATTTGGGCTCTAGCCCCGCTTCCTCTTTGTTTCCACGCTGCCTACTCCTTTTCTCGCAGGTGGGATCCAGACAGAGCCAGAGTCCCCTTGGTTCGCTTCGATTGCCCCCGACCATCCCTGTTTGCTCTCGCTGTGTTTTTGTCGGATTTACTCTGGCGCCCATCGGCTTTGTGTGCTCGTACGTACGGGCACCTATTGCCTTGGTGCCATGAGCTTTGTTTTGCTGGCTTCACTACTGGGTCTTCATCACTAACGGGTCATGTCTTCTGAATATTTTACTTGTCGCACGCATGCCTGCCAATCCCCGCTCGTGTCCAACTTCTTTTGACTTCCCTTGAACGCGCAGATTGGCTGAAGGAGGCTCGGGGGGCCCAGACCCGCGGCTACAGTCGATTCCGCGGGGGTTCTTCCAGCCGTGGGGGTGGGGGCGGGGGAGGCAGGGGCTTTAGCGGTGGTTACGGCCAAAGCGGTTATGGTGGCGGTGGTGGCGGTGGTGGCAATGTCCAATCCTATGACAATGCAAACCCCTGGGGAGTTGTGACCGGTGCTCCGCCGCAGGGAAGTAACGCACCACAGGGTGCGGGTGGGGGTGGTGCCCCGGGTGGGGGATGGGGTACGGGCTATTCATAGCTCAGATGGAGATGAGGTTTCACCCGCGGATGGAAGCATCCTACCATTCAATCAAGATCTGAGTCAATAATTTGGCAAGCTATCAGGGGCCAGACTAGGTCAATCATAGATGCCTATGTGCATATGGGAGGCTTGCAGAGATCAAACAACTAAAGCTCATGAAGCCATGAATGGCCAGCCTAGTGAATGTCAGCTTTAGGGCTTGGAAGTGATCTGTCAGTAATGAACCGGGCCTCATCTGCTACAGGGGGCCTTCACGTCTTTCCTCTCAGACAACTACCCTAGTCCTTCCACGGCGTTGGATCGCCATGCGTCCAGGCATAGTTGTCTCACTTCACATAATGATTGAAGTGAATCCTATGATTAATTAATTATGAAGCACGTGACTGCGTCACGTGGGTGCCAATATAGAGTAAAGGAACCTTCAACCCTATATACACAATGAGAAGGAGGGAGGGCGCCCTAGCTTCTCTCACTGCCGCAAGTTTGCCACAGAACGCGCTCTCCACATTGATCATGATTAATTAATTAATTTAGAACATACCTCCGTGGGGAGGATATGTAACACATATCCCTGGGCCAGGCTCCGTTCGCTCACCACCTACTGGCGCTCGAAGGCCTGGGCGAGCACCGCAAGCGCATGCTCTTCAAGGTCCTCGTCCTCGCGGTGCTCACGTATGGCGCCGAGGCGTGGACAATCACGGACACACTGGCAGCCAACCTCGACGGCACAGTTTACAGGATGCTCCGACAGGTCCTGAACGTAGGGTTTTCCAAGCATAGGTCATTAGAGTCTTTGTATCAGGGTATGCCTCGTATTTCGGACGAGATTAGCAGCGTAGGATAGCATTTGTAGGACATCTTGCCCCCACCAGCCAGGTCGACACCGCCCTTGGCCGGTCTGGCCGGCCCCCAGCGGCTTGGCCAACCAGGGCGGCATATTTTGACCTGGCCTGGCCCCAAGGACATTCCTAAAAGGGTAGGGAAACATGCCACGAACTACACCCAAATGTTGCTGGCCGACCTAGTGGTCCCAGCCCAGTTTGAACACCGCATCCACTCTCTCTCCCTTCGATCTTTGGACTGCCATGCAGAACAAGACGCGGTGGCAGAAGATTGTCAAGGCTCACACGCCAGCCCCTGTGGGCAAGCCACCTCCCCCCAAGAGGAGGAGGCGTTTTGATGAGTAGTGTAGTTTGGATTTTCTAGACTAGATAGGTAAGAGTTCGGTTAGTTCGATTACGCGGCTTCCTCCACTCCACCCATCCATCAAGGAATATGTGATACATGATCTCCCAACGGAGGCATGTTATAATTTATTATTATTATTTTTTTTATCCCTGAGAAGGGGCATATGGTTTGGAAGGGGCCACATCATGTTGCCGGGGTGCAACACTGTGGGTGCAATATGTACAACCATGCAATACCGTAGGTAGGCTGACGCATAGCTTATGCTACAAAGGTGAGGTGGGCTCAAGACGTCGGCTAAAGGCGCAAGCTGATGGCCACAAGGTACCAGAGCTAATTTAAGTACTGTAACGCTATGCGCTAATATCATTTCAAGGTGCTGTGATGCCTAAATTAAAATTAAATTAAATTGTAACATATCTCCTTTTGGGAGTTCATGTAGCACATGTCCCTGAGAAGGGCCGGGCCATTTATCTTCATCATCCTGAACGACTCGAACACGCGGACAAGATAACGGCAGGCTCGAGCTACCATGGTCCGGATTCTCCCGATTTCTGGCCTGCGCTGGTTGTCTCCTTGATAATTTCAATGCACAAGGCTACACATTTCCATCACCATTCATCTTCATCATCCTGAACGACTCGAACACGCCGCCGGACAAGATAACGGCACGCTCGAGCTACCATGGTCCGGATTCTCCCGATTTCTGGCCTGCGCTGGTTGTCTCCTTATATATGGCTTTTAATACATTCTGGTCTACTTCCTGCAAGGGTAGGGTGTAAACTACACTTGCTCTGGGTGCACATGCAAAGTGCACATGCACCACTATGTATTCCAGTGCCTAACGTGCGGACAATGGACATAGGGTGGAAAATCATCATGGCTAAACAATGGCTAGGGCATGGCTTCTCAGCAGAGAGTAGCCGTCTCTGCATAGGCAGAGCTTGGCTAAACTCTTATTACATCATCCATCCGGGGAGTCCCATTATAGTAGGCGCACATGCGCGTAGGTGTGAGTCACGTGCCAGGCTAAGCCTGCCTAATCTACACTACTGTTATACATTCCCTAGACTGGGTTTGCTGGGGCCGTGGCAGCCTGGCAGGGGGCGCCTGCCAGGGCTTGTAGTGGTCGACGTTGATGACCGCCCCCCTCTAGTATACCAGTTTCCCCCATGCGCTCTGCCGAAGCTGGAGGCAGGTCGGCCATAGCTCCCGTCGCCGATGTTGCTGTGCCAGCCAGGGTCAAGTCGCGTCGTCCAGCGTGCATGTAGGATCCAAGTCCCGGAGATTCTTGCGGCATTTAAGAAACGACAACTTATCCGCCATGTGAGGAGCACGGGAGCCGGGCCAACCTTACCCCGCGCGCAGGGAAGGCGGACAGCTGACATCCGTCCGCAGCTCACCAGTGAGTTGCATGGGGGCAAGAATGCGCTTAAACTCTATGGCAAGAGACTCCGAGTTCTCACCTGCCGGCTGGCCGCGAAGTGCTTGACGATGACAGTGTGGCTGCGCTGGGTGAGGTAGTCGGCCTCCGCGCGGAAGTCGAGCGTTTGTTGCTTAAGCTGTGCCGCGATGGTGGAGGCGGTGGAGGTGGTGTGGTATGCCATAACTTAACATAATGCCTAAGCTATCCCATAACTGTCGATTGCCCCCATCTAGACAACTGCTGCTGCTGCTGCTGCTGCTGCTGCTGCTGCTGCTGCTGCTGCTGCTGCTGCTGCTGCTGCTGCTGCTGCTGCTGCTGCTGCTGCTGCTGCTGCTGCTGCTGCTGCTGCTGCTGCTGCTGCTGCTGCTGCTGCTGCTGCTGCTGCTGCTGCTGCTGCTGCTGCTGCTGCTGCTGCTGCTGCTGCTGCTGCTGCTGCTGCTGCTGCTGCTGCTGCTGCTGCTGCTGCTGCTGCTGCTGCTGCTGTTGTTGTTGATGGTAGACTAATGAGGCAATGGAAAGTGAGTGGAACCTGTAGACGTAATTATGAAAACTCAGTAATCATTACGTGGCCAACGTATGCGGGGTCCACGGCCCATCCATCAAGGAATATGTGCTACATGATCTCCCCGCAAACGGAGGCATGTTATAATTTAACGTATGGGTCGTAACCGGTAGTGTAAGTCGTAACCGACACCACCGGGCCGCTACAGTTGTTGAGTTGACTTTTGAGTTTATTCCCGCGCCCGGCCGGTTGTCCATGATTACTAATTCGGTCCATTGTAATGACCCTTTCAGTTGTGCGAGTCGAAGCATGCAACTGGAAGCTCTCCGGCTCAGGGCCAGTCTATACGGGATTCAACTTCGCGGAGTTACAAGTGGCGGGAAAAAATTGACGGTGAGATTGTTGTAAGGAACTAAGGATATCATTAGAACGGCCGGTTCCTCGAACTGAAGCCGTGTGGGTGCGGTGGGTCGTGGGAGTTGAACTCTCAAATGTCACGTCACGACGACTCGAAGACTCGGCGACACGCCAGCAGTAGGTCTGGCGGGGCCGCGCAGCGGTCGCCACCCGGCTAGACTCATGTTCGCGTCCCGTCTTTCCAGGTCCCGGCACCCGGGACCCGGCGCCGGCCACGGCCCCGCTCGGCGGCAGACGCGGGAGCAAGCAGCCATTTCGCTCCGAAGCAATTCACGATTTCACGTTCACTTCGCTGTCCTGATCAACAGGGCACAGCGGAGAGGGAAAAAGGCACAAACAAGGCAGCACAGACAAGTGATTTTATCACTTTGTGTCACGGAGTGGCAGCCATTCGACAAAGGGAGCTTTTTTATGCTTGACAACACGATGCTGCACAGTCGGGCTGGTAGTGAACTTGCCCCCGCGGCGATATTTTCACGGAAGAATTTATAATTGGGTCTGATTATTCTCACAATTCTGTGAGGGCATGCTGCGCCAGGAATTCAATAAGTAAACAGCGGTGTCCTGCAGAGCTGCATAATTGAAATGAAATCTACCTATATTCTCCTTACGACGGTTCTGTCCTTGGCACTTGCGTCCAGCGTCATAGGCATGTACGAGGACCAAGTGGGCATTGTCGACTGGTACGCGTCCAATTTGTATTTGCTTGCCGCTGTGTTGCCGTCCAAAATAATCGAGACTTTAGAAAAATTTGGGACCTATGTTTTATCGTATGGGTTCCGTGGTGTATTTACTCCTCGCTTGTGCAACAGGCATCAAAAGTTCGTTGGCGAGGTGAAGCATGCCGCGTTTTGGTCCGCGGCAGCGCAGAAGCGTGTTATCGTGGCCACCGAAGAGAATGTTATCGCGGCGATCAACCTTGTAACAAAGGAACTCTGTAAGTGGTCGTAAAGGTTTAGTTCCGCGGCACTTTCCCGCGTCCACAGTGACGGCCCAGTTGGCCGGCGTTCTATCCTCATTGTGCTCGTTACAGCATCGACCAATACCATGCCTTGACAGCGCTGTAAGCCGTTGAGCGCCTCGTTATAGATAATACAGGTAAAACTTCTCCCACGGCTTTTGCCTGATGCCAGGCATGCTTGCGGAAAGGATTTGCAGAGATTGGCGGGGCCATGAGAAGTCTTTTTTTTGCCATCACTGCGGGTCACCCTGAGCCCTGGCCGGGAAGCCCAGCTTAGGGGTCGTGTACCGCAAGAGTATATGCGTTCGCATGCATGCCCGCAAATGCGTAGTTGTGCGCCTCACAATCTCACACGCCGCGTGCCATTACCCCATTGTTTAGTGAGGAGACCCCTTGTTTAGTGAGGACCCCCTTGTTTAGTGAGGAGACCTGCGTGTCATCTTCCCTGGTCCCCCTTGTCCACGCTGCTGTGGATTCAACAGTCCTTGTGGAGGGTGGGCCTGCCTGCCGGCCGGCCGGCTTTGCCTCCCTGCCTGCCACGTGGCCTCTGCATTCATGGCATCAATGTGCACTATGTATTCGTTCTTTTGTACCTGCGTGCATGATACTTGGGCTTTGCAAAGTCAATCCCTTTGGGGGGCCTAAAAAGGTGTCGGTGTCCATACTTGTTGTGCGCGTGTCCACCGGTGCCCCTCATTTTTGCAGTTTTTGTGTTGGCAGTGAGTGCATTTGGAGGGGTGATTCTTATCGTAGTTGGTTGCATGTGCCCGTGTGTTGTCCCATGCAACGCTTGCTGCATGCATCTCCCACAGGGCTTACCCCCGTCCATCGAAATACATACGGCGCAGTGTCTAGGATCTTGTGTTGCGCATGCCAGTGTCCTATGCCATGCGCGTTTGCGCCTTTACTGTGCTAACTCTCATCGTCCAAGTACCAGCGTGGTCCGCCTCTTGTCGGTTGCGCGTGCCAGTGTGCCTTATGCATCGCATGTGGCGTCTCTTAGCCCCCTATCCGCAACATGTGTGCGTTGTCCCCTTGTGTCTTCCTTTGCCAGTGTGGCGTCAGGTGCTGGCCGATAGCGACAAAATCGACCGGCTCACGCTGCTTGGCAACCAAGGTGAGTTGGAGGCCGCCATTGAGCTGTTGGTTAAAAATACTCGTCTACTCGGTGACGGGACGGGCAACCCAGGTGAGTAGGAGACGGGCGAATGGTCATGGGGGGGGTTTATTCTTGGCTGTTCTAGATTCAGGTAAATTTAGAAATGTCGAGAGGTATTTAGATACTGCTATATTTAGATATATCTGGATACGGGTGTGGTCACACGGTGTGGCATGGAATACGTCCGATTATCTTTGTTACAAAAATGAAAGACCGGGTAGTAACTGCTAGTTGTTGTTGTACTTATTTCCCGTGCAGGGATCTGCTGCCAACTGTGTCTGGGCGGAGCTGCGTGACCCATTCCAATTTGATTTGGTTGGAGCTCAATTTCTCAGTGTCTCTACTATAATGTTTTTTATTGGTTGGATCCCAGTTTCTTTAGTGTTTCTATTCGGTTGGGTCCCAATGTCTCAATTGTATCTAGTATAGTGTTTTTATTCGGTTGGATCTCATTTTCTTTAGTGTACATGGCGTACCATAGTTACTGCAGCGTATCGTACAGTGCAGACCCTGTCTGCTCCTTGTACAGTGGTTGGCCGTTTGCCCAGTGGTGCAGCCGGCACCTCCCGCTGGTCTCATATAGCGATGATGCACCCGTTGTTATCTTGTTGTATTCTGCACGGATGGAGGCGATCACCGTTCGACACATGGAGGCGATTGCATGTGGGTGTTGGCTCCCCTCTTTCCCGCCCACGGCCCGTGTAGCCTGTGACATGCTCCATAGTTCTGGTCGGTGCAACCATCATCATAATCACCATTGCATGTGCCCACTGCTTTAACCCTGCCTATGAAGGTTTGGTATGATGAACCGATTTGGGTAGATGTGAACTCTCAAAGTCTGCTCTTCTAACGTTTTATAAAAGCGGCAGCGAAAAGAAGGCCACCTGACATTCATGCGTGTGCTCCCTCACCTGTCATGTGTGCGCGCATACCCGCTCCAACCCACCTGCCATGCGCGCCCCCCCCCCCCACACACACCCAACCACCCACACCAGCGGTGCTGAGCCTGTCCAGTGGCGGCAAGCTGCTGCGCCTGTGGGACATCCACGAGGGAGGCCTCTTCTGGGAGGCGCAGCTCTTCTCCTCCACCGCCGCCGCACAGGATTGGGCCAACAGCTGCGACCTGGTGCTGCTGCAGGTGGGCCTTGTCACCAGTGGCGGTGGCAGCAATCAAGTGCAGTACCTGCGGCCTTGCATGCTGTGCGCCAGGTCATGTATTTCCTTTCTTTCTTTCTTTCTTTCTTTCTTTCTTTCTTTCTTTCTTTCTTTCTTTCTTTCTTTCTTTCTTTCTTTCTTTCTTTCTTTCTTTCTTTCTTTCTTTCTTTCTTTCTTTCTTTCTTTCTTTCTTTCTTTCTTTCTTTCTTTACACTTTCGCACGGTTGCATCCATTGGCTGCTGCCTTTGCTGCGCTGCCTCACATGGCTCTTGCGGGTGTGCTGTGTGCAAGGACATGGGCGTCCTTACCTGACCATTCCTCCTTCCCTGATGGCTGCTCCTTGCTTCGCTATTTCCTAGTTGCCGCAGCATGGCTCCTGCCCTTGTGTGGTGCCCCCTACCGCGCCGTGTGCCAGGACATGGACGGCGTTTCGTGATCCTTCACTGCGTTTGCCTTGTCCTGCCTCCTTCCTCTTCCTAATCAGTCAACTAATCACTTAACCCGGTGCCTTCATGCTTTTCTCTCTCCGTGCCGTGTGCCAGGACATGGACGGTGACAGCCAGGAGGATGTGCTGGTACTCTCAGGGGGCGCACTGCGGCTGCTGTCGGGCATCAACGGGGCGATGCTGTGGGAGACCGACCTGGTGGCACACGGGTGGGTGGGGGGAAGGGGTGGAGTCCCATGGATGGGTGGGCGGAAGGAGTGGCGCCGTTCTTACTACTTGCCTCTGCCACATGACCCCTGCTGCTGATGCATCGAACGCATATCGTCCCTCCATCTTCCTCGCTCCTGCTATCCCGTCGTCCACCTTTCTTCTTCCCCAGTGTACTTTGACACCCTTATCTACCCTCCAACCTTGCTCACCTTCGCCCCTTTGTGCCTTGCGCCTCCCATGTACCTTCGTTGTACCTTTTGTATCCTGTATGCGTCCTACCAACAATCTTTTTGTGGTGAACCAGCGGGGACGCCGCCTCTCTGCGCCGTGTCTACGCGGACCCTGCCAAGCCGCTGGAGGCCCTCGTGGTGGGCTACCTGGCCCCCGCCAAGATGTCCTCCTCCAAGGCCGGCCATGCCACCGCCACATCTTCTCCACCTTCCTCTACCTCCCGCGGCCTCGTGGCCATCACCCTGGAGCTCTCCCAGGAGGCCGGCTCTGTTGTCTCTTCCCTCGAGGTGACGTCGCCAGTTCCCCTGTCCCCCTCGCAGCCGCTCCACCTGGTACGGGCCACGCCTGGCGGTTCCACTGACAAAGCATCTTCGACGGGCGCATCCGCCGTCCCCAGGCCATACTTACCCCTGGCCGCCGTCACACTGGACGCTGATGGCACCTCCCTGGTGGTCCTGAGCGCGCCAATTTGGGGCGGCATCGGCCCCCGTGCGGTCCGCCCCCGCACGTTATCCGCCCACGCACTTCAGCCCCTGATTCTGGCGCACGGAGGGGATGCCTCCGCACTGCTGGCTTCCGGAACAACCACCGAGGGAGCGGGCTCGGAGGCGGCCGCCCGTGACGGCAGCCTGTTTTACCTGCCGATGGTGGCCATGCAAGGTGGCGTGTGGGTCGGGGTGGGCCATCCGTGGGACTCCCGGGGCCTCGCCATGGTGGCATTGGAGAGCTCGTTGGCCCCCGCCGGGGCTGAGT
The DNA here is from genome assembly GCA_009746045.1 of Mesostigma viride. NCBI lineage: Eukaryota > Viridiplantae > Streptophyta > Mesostigmatophyceae > Mesostigmatales > Mesostigmataceae > Mesostigma > Mesostigma viride. The sequence continues at coordinate 5,490,780 of RPFO01000104.1, read as the reverse complement.
CAGCTCAGGAGAAGCACCGCGCGGCCGTGGACGTGAAACCAAGGGCGGCGCAGCTCGTGGCCCGGCGTGGGTGCGCGGTCGCGGATGAGGTTGCGTCCCCGGAGGGCGGGCAGAATGTCGTGGGTGCCCTGTGCATGGCGGCCGGCGCGCCCCCGTGCTTGGACGTGTTCAAGTCCCCTTCGCTCTTGGCGGGTGTGCCCGCAGGTGGGTGCTGTGTTGGTAACAGCGCGTTGTACTGCATGTATTGTCATGTGTGTGTCATCATCTCGCGGTCCGTAGCCTGCTGCCGCGAACTGCCCACGAATCCCTGTTGCAGATTATAGGCAGGCCGTACGAGCCTGAGGTGGATGATGCCTCTTTACTGCGGTTGATTCGTGGTTGATTCGTGGTTGATTTGTGGATGGTTCGCGGTTGATTCGCGGTTTATTCGTGGATGGTTCGTGGATGATTTGTGGATGATTCGCGGTTTATTCGTGGATGGTTCGTGGATCAAAGCTTGAAAGGTCTCCCGACAAGACCTCACGATCTGTGACCTATAGTACTAATAATTTCGAACATGGCTCGTAAACTGTTACTGGATGACGAATTTAAACGTGACTTGTAAGCTGTTGTCAGATGCCGAACTTAAACATCATGGCTTGTAAACTGTGATTGGATGACGGGTGCATCATCTCGGCAACATCTTGCAAACTTGTGGACGCAGGCTCGCAAGATGCCGCCCCGGTTCACGCGGAGTGCTTTGACCAGCTGGCCGCCGAGGCTGGTGTCCGGGGCGCCGCGTCCCGCGCGTGGCTGCAGCCGTTTGTGCGTAAAAGCAAGGGCGTCGGGTACCGCGCGATGCTGTCAGCCACGGACCTGTCCCTGGTGCTCCTGCAGCAGGGCAAGGCGCGCTGGTCGCGGGAGGAGGCGCTCAGCGGGGTGGTGGAGACGCGGTTCTTCGACCTGCCGCCCGACGGGGCCACCCTGGCGGTGGGTGGCAGCCGTAGTTTACAGGGTGCTAGTGAATTTTACATATTGTACAATTCGCTAGCACGATATGATGATGAATTGTACACATTGTGCCAATGAGGCGCCTGTAGGGGCACAGCGAATGTCATGGATGTGGCTTGGTGGCCCCAGGGAGGGTGCGTGTGGATTTCATTCATGTTAGAGATGCCAGGCATGGTGGTGGGCTTTGTGGACTTGTCCGTGGTATCGTAGTCACATATGTTTAGCTTTCTAGCGAGTTGAAAATTATTAAGCATGAATAGTAGTGGTACACAAACTACACCGCCCCCATTAGGAGTTCTAATGCACCCCAAATTTCTGCCCTCTGCGAATTCCGAATGACCCTGGATCGATTGTTTGGAGCCAAGTAGGGGCCCTGGCTTTTCTTTATTGATTTGAAATTCTTTGTTTGTTTTTACGTCGTACAGCCGTTCAAGGCAGCTGGGTATATATTTTAAAAATATACTTACAGCAGAGTGAAATCACTCAAACCAAAGCAAACGCCCAGCTATAAACCTAGATACAGAGCCATGTCAAAGCTCTATACATATTTATATAATTGGGTATATATTTATAAATATTCTTTTGTTTGTTTGGTAGATAGATACGGTACATGCACACGCGTCCGTTCCCTACATTCGGCCGGCCCTTGTACATGTATGCCCTACTAACAACTGTCGAGTTCAGATGAGTTGAGGTTATTACCGCGCCGGTGGTCCGTCAGGGTTATTATAATACTGGCTCCATAGACTGGTACTACTGATCCATAGGGTACTGGATCCACTGGACTAACAACTGTACGGCATTCGACAGCTCTCGTCAAGCTCGATCCAGCTGCAGCATCAAAGTCGCCGAAAGTCCATTTTCCAGGCCAGATATTTTGAGAAAGGCGGGCGGTGAGGAATAAGGCGGGCGGTGAGGAATACGCCGTGCCGGTGTAGCCACTCAGTGTGCCTGCGTTTTTTTACCAAAACTGCTGTGTTTTAACCACTACACATTTTGCACTCTGTAGCGGGTGCCCGCGTGCGCTCGTCTTGAGGCGCTTTTTAAAATTTCTCCACGGGAAATTTCTCGCAATTTTGACATACTTTTTGAAGACTGTTTGTTTGTTTTTTCCACCAGGGTAGACACCCAGAGCCTCCAAGATTTAGTATATCAATTTGCTTTGTTTGTTTTGTGAGTGCATCTTTACTCCAATCCACAGCCCTGGGAGTTAGTTAATTAACGTTTCATTTGTTTATTTTAACGTTTTTGGGCGGAAATTTTTTTAGCAATTCTTTATTTCATTAAACTACCAATGTGGGCGGTGTATGTATGTGTTTTATATTTTTAAAAAAACTCCCATCTGAACGACAGGTGGATACCTCCGAATGATATGACCCGGCCCCCATGCTCACCTACTTGAGCCCAACTAACTAACGAACTATGCTTTATGCTCCTCTGGGCTTCTCTCCCCGGCTCCCCCTGCCCTCCCTTCCCCCTCACTCTCATCCTTCCCCCCCTCCGCGCAATGCCCTGCCAGGTGTCCAAGGCGCGCCACAGCGTGGGCAGCGGCGCCAACGACGATGACCCGCAAGCCGCCATCCGTGACTGGCTGTTTGGCCACCTGCTGCGGCTCAAGGACACACTGGGCATTTCGTCGGATGAGGATGTAGCGGCGCTGGCGGCGTTGCGGGCGACAGACCCGCAGAAAGTCTCGTTGGAGCGGGACCCCAGGGGGTTCCGCAAGCTGGTGGTCGCGCTCACGCGCTGCGGCAAGCTGCTGGCGCTGCACACGGGGGACGGTGAGCAGAATTGTGTATCGGTAAAGCATAGTTTATTTTGAGCAAAGATGGTTAATGACATTTTTTCTTCCTTTTTTTGCAAGGTGTATGTATGTCTGAGCAAGTTGGCAGTGGCTCCGAGGAAGGTGACATGGGGCTGAAAATATGACCGAGTGAGCAGCTGTTTGACCTTAGAAGATGCATGAACGCCTTTCGGCAATCATGTTTTCTTCTTGCCTACGGCTTTGCAAAGGAACCACTCCTGGAGTTGTAGGATTCTAAATATATGGTGGTTTGACCCAACTCTTTCCATTCTTGCTCCATTTGCATTCTTGCTCCACCCCCACCCCTGCAGGGAGCATCCTGTGGACTTCTTTCTATGGCCTCGGCTCCCCCTTTTCCAGCAAGGCGCCCGTGGCCACGTCCCACCCCACGGGCTCCTCTGCCCCCTCACCGCCCTTCACCTCGCTGTTGACCAGCCGTGCCCATTCCATGGATGAAGGCGTTCCGCCCGAAGTTGTCCTCTTTGGCCCTGGCTATGGTTCCCCGACTGCCATCTGGGTGAACGCATACACGGGGGAGGAGACGCGGGCGGCTCCCCTGCCCCTGTGTGACCCCGTCGGCTCTCCCTCGGGGGCGCAGGATGGAGCCGCGACGGCCAGAGGGGCGTCGTCGGTCCGCTGCGACGCGGTCTACCAGCTGCCGTTGCTGGACGCGAGCGACGCGCATCTGATCATGGTGGTGGCACGTGGCAGTAGCAACAAGGGGACCAAGGTGGGGCGCGCGGTGCAGCAACCGCCATTCAAATAGAGTGATCTAGTTTAGAGTTGGAGAAATCTATTTTAGAGTGGCTATTATTTTGGAGTGATTTGGTCCTGATTGTGGTGTCGTTGGGCAGGTCGTACGAGTTGTGGAAGGTTACTACTTGGCACGGATCCTGCTGGCTGTGCGCCTTTTAAAGTTCAGTTACAGCTTTGCTGGCTCACAAGCTTGCCTTTTAATGTTCAGTTACAGCTTTGCTGGGGTACAAGTTTGAGGGATAGCCGCTCGTTGTATGCTACGTGGCGCAGTGAATGGGGTTTACCAGCCTTGGTGAGCGGATGGGGGAAGAGGACAGGGGAGGAGCGTTGCAGCAAGCCGTGTATCGGCGGCAGGGCGCGGCAGGGTAGGGCCTGGGAATCCGAATTCTTGCAATCGCTGTCCATGCTCCTCTGTAGCTCGTGTGTAGCACCGCTTCCCCAGGGTCCTTGTCCCACGATGGATGATGAATCCAAAGCCTGTCGTGGGCTGTGCGCATGTCGCCTCCAGTGACGGTGGCCAGGGCAGCTAGTTCGTGCCGATGGCGTTGAGGCCGTCAAGCCGGCAATGCTTCTTTGACGACCTCGCACTGAGTCCACCCAGCTAGGTACATCCATCTAAAACCCCAGCTGTACATGTGCGCCCCTGGCATATTCACACATGCTCGCCTTCCAACCCACATCATGTCTCTGCAACACTTCAACCATGTCAATCAACCTGCGCTGCGCCTGATGGCGACACTTTGTGACGTCGTCTATACCCTAACTGCAACATTTCGTGCCGTTGGCCAGGGCAAGAGCGTGCCGTCCGCTCCACCCCCCCAAGTCATCATCCTGCCGCCGACGCCCGAGGCCTACGCGCTCGCCGCATCCGCTGCGCCCTCGCTCTATTTTTACAACGTGGACGCCACGGCCGGGTTTGTGACGGGCCACCGCGTGCTGGCACCCGCGGATGCCAGCAACACTGGCGGCGGCAGCAATGCTACTAGTGGCGGCAGCAAGGGCGGCGGTGTTCACAGCAAGACGACCAGCACGGCCCCCTCTGGCACCGAGGAGGTGTGGCGGCTGTCCTTCCCCCCCGCGGTGGAGCGCATCGCCGCATGGGCGGCGAGGCCTGCGGATGTCCCCGTCCACTCGCAGGTGCGCGCCGCTGTGTGCGTGTCTCCCCTTAAGGATTTCCTTGACTGCAGATATGCAGAGGAAGCCGCATTTCTTCTGGTTTCAACAAGCCTGTATTCCTTTGGTCACTCGGACAGACGGACGAGGTCGGCACGGTAGGGGTGACGACCTTCAATAGGCTATCCTGGAAGGATGGCGGCCGTGTGGACGTGGGATGGCAGCATCGCTGTGGTGGTGGTTGCAAGCGCGTTTGGCAGCCAGAGACAAGCGTTGGATGTTGAAGAAGGGATAATTGATGTCAAAGATGGGAGATCTGATGGTGAGGAGTTTTAGCAAAGCCCGTTTGGAGAGCCACAGCTCGGGTCAAGCTTTCACTACTGTCCACACACACACACACAGACACACACACACACACACACACACACACACACACACACACACACACACACACACACACACGCACGCACACACACACACACACACACACACACACACACACACACACAAAGTCGCCCGGCGCTTCCCGGCGCGAGGGGGTAATGTGTGATTTTCGTACATCCATCTCTTTCAACATGGTATCAGAGGACCGTTCATGAAGTGAGGTAAGACCATGTTCTGAACGAGGCCACCTCGAAGGAATCGTATATGAGCGAAAAATGGAATACTTTTCCCTCTGAAATCATCTTCCGATACCGTGTCGAAGGTTTGGCGGGTGGGAATGAACACTCGCGTGTCCCACTGCGACGGGAACGCCGCTGACGGTTTGTGTGTGGGCCACGAGGGAAACTGAGAGGCCAACGTGAGCTACTGTGGCCTGTATGTAAGGGGACAAACACAGGGTAAGGTATGCGCGCTGACTGGTCCATGTGCACAGAAATGCCTAGAGAAAAAGCGCGGTCATCAGACCCGGTAATTGACACTTGTGAGCAACCTGATTTTTATGAGCTTTAAAACTTGCGGGCAATTTAAAACTTGCGGGCAACCTGATTCTTGTGAACAAGTTGGAACAGCCTGATTTTTGTAAACAATTTAAAAGTTTTGAGCAACATCTGAGTGGCCCACGACAGGTAGTTGTCCACGATGTTCTAGCCACAATGAAGAGGGATGGGCAGTTTCACCGCTTGCACGTACCCATTCTCGCCCACATGCCCAGTGTGCTTTTCCGGAGCCACGAGCGCTTTCCACGCTGGTCCTTGTCTGCCTTGCTTGCTTCTGTTTAAGGTGTTGGGTTTAGGGTTTAGGGTTTAAGGTTTAGGGCTTAGGGGGGGGGGGGGGGGGGGCGGGGTCGCTTTGCCTGCTCCTATCGCCGTCCCTCACCGGCACCTGTTTCATGGGTCGACGGGCTTCAACCAGTTGAAATGTCCTGTTCACAGGATAACCGGGCCTCTGATTAAACATTCATGGAAGATAAGTTAACACAATCGAATCATTTGGTTATCGGTTCCAGCGCTCATCTAGGATGTGTGGGCATTCGGCCTAAGCCCAACGCATCCTGTATTTGATGGGCCGATACCCACATCCTGCAACTGCCCACACACATAATCCTGCAGTTGCGCGATCGCAGGTGCAACCTGTGGGCACCCGCAACGTTCCCGTCACGCCCGGCAACCCGAACGCCACGTGTATGGTGACACAACATCCCCATCCAACAACATCCTCCGAATTCCGTACCTAATCGCTCCCCACACCCGACACTCTGCCACCGCGCAGGTGCAACCCGTGGGTACCCACGACGTGCTCTTCAAGTACCTCAACCCGAACACGCTGTTTGTGGCCACGGAGACCGTCCCGGAGGCGGAGGGGGCGGCTGCGGGGGCCGAGGCGCACCTCAGCGCGTTCCTGCTGGACACCGTCACCGGGCGCCTCCTGCACCGCGTGACCCACGCCAGTGCACAAGGTGGGGCGAGTTGTCCTGTGGGTGAAGGGTGTGCGGGCATTGGGGTGAAGGGCGTGTCATGTTTTCTTTTTGTGTGTGTGTGGTGGTGGGGGGGGGAGGGTTGGTACTGCATGCTACTGCATGCACCCATTGCGCTGTGCATCCATTTATATTTTCTACGTGTGTTTGTGTGTCTGGGACATCGTCATGAGTGGGCTGCAGGGCAGGGCTGCCCTTTCTGTGTTTCCATAGTGAATGGTTTCCGGTGTACGTCCAGGGACAGACATTCCACTTCCCAAATGCGCTGCATGTCTACAATGTGTCTCCCAGTGCATGACTGCTTTTTGCTCCAAAGATACTCAAGCGCATACAACAAGTGGAGCCCCTGCCCAAAGCAGGTCCTAATCCTCATCTCAACCTCCCCACCATGCAGTCAAACAAGCCGATTTGTGCAATAACACCTTCTCTTTGTCAACGCCCCCCCATGGACTACGTGATCTCCCCTGAATTTCTAATCACTTTCTCCCCCCCCAGGTCCCGTGCACGCCGTCTTCTGCGACAACTGGGTCGTCTACTCGTTCTGGAACGTGCGCGCAAACCGCCGCGAGGTTTCCGTGCTTGAGATGTACGACGCGGCCGCCGACACCGCCGACGCCACCAGTACCGGCGAGGGGGCTGAGTCAGCCCTCTCCTCCACCCTGGGCTGGTTGGGCGGCCGCGGCAACACGGAGCCCCAGACGTCGTTCGCGATCCCCCCCCTCAAGGTCATTGGGCAGAGCTTCTTCCTCCCGGTGGGGGTCAAGCTGCTCTCGGTGACCACCACGTCCAAGGGTATCACCCCGAAGCACGTGCTGATCGGGACCGTGGCGGACCAGGTGGGGGGGCTCGGGTTGCTTTTTGTTTAGTTTTACTCTCAAGGTTGGGAGCGAGCTGATCGTCATAAGCGTGTTTTTTGCCTTCTGTCCTTAAGTCTTTTTGTGGACGTGACGTCTTTTTGTGGACGTGACGTCGTCTCCCTGGTGATTGTAACTCGCTACTCGTCGTTATTCCTCTTTATTGCATCCATCTTCCTGTTGTTGTGGAACCTTCTGGTCCTGACGTACTATTCCTGACGCTCTTGCCTATTTTTCATTATGATAATCCTGTTTTGTCTTCTTGTCCTTTGCCCGGCTGTCCATATGATGTTGTTTATGGAGTGTTCTGTTCACGATGTTCTGTTCCCTGAACCTCTTGCCTCACCTTCGTCGTACGTCTCGGTGCAGGTGCTGGCGATGGACAAGCGGTTCCTGGACCCCCGCCGGCCTTATGCTGCCACCCCAGAGGACAGGGAGGCGGGCCTTGTCCCATACAGCGAGGAGCTGCCGTTCATCCCGCCCATGTTCGTCACGCACCGCGAGCAGGTGAGGGCACCGCGAACACTTGGAGGTTGTGCGGACTGTTGAGTGGATGGAGAGAAGGAGAGGGAGAGGAAACAGGGCAGAGGATTGAGGATACGTGATGCGTGATGTCGGAGGGGGAGGGGGGAGGGGGGGAGGGGGGAGGGCAAAAGTGACTGGCAAGATGTTGGAATGTGGCAGAACGCATCACTCCACACCCGCATACTGTTTACTCCACGAGATTCTCGTCTTCCCACACTACCTTTTGTCCCTGTTCCTTTCTCTCCATCCGTCTCCTCACCAGGTGGCCAAGCTACGCCATGTCGTGACTGCACCCGCCCGCCTTGAGTCGGCCTCCCACGTGCTGGCGTATGGGCTGGACCTGTTCTACACGCGCACGTCCCCGTCCAAGTCGTACGACCTGGTCTCGGACGACTTCAACTACGCGCTGCTGGTCGTCACCATCGTGCTGCTGCTGGTTGCCGCGTACGTCACCTCGCGCGCGGCCCACGCGCGCATTCTCGCCCGCAAGTGGTATTAGAGCGATGCGGGTGGTCTCTCACTCCCTCGCAAGTGGCCAGTGGCGCTCGAGGGTGATGACGGTCTCTTGCTCCCTCGCAAACGACTCCAAGGCCTCCCCTTGTCCTCGCTCTGCCTTGCTGGTCCGAGATGGAGGCAGGGGCACGCACGGGTGGATGTTTCACTGGCGGTTTTCCTTCGTCCGCTGGAGCCAAGTGGCACTCAAGCGGGGTGCTCTAGCCCGCGAGTGGCATGACAAGGGGGGATATGTCAAACTCTTTTGCGGCATTAAAGGGGAAGGGGGCTTACCCAGCACGTGGCTCTATCAATGAGACAGCACTGGCACGATGGCCCCCTGTCGGCTAGCGTAGGCTCGCCTCGCTGGTCCTCGAGGGGCACACAAGGGGGCGGGTTTTCTGGCCCGCCAGCAGCACCAGTTTTGGGAGGTTTGCCAGAAATCAGATGGAAGGAAATGGGGCGGGCCACAGCTGGCATCGTATTGGCCCTGACATTGCAGTTGGTGCCATCCAGGTAAAAGCCGTGGGGCTGGCCCCCCGGCAGTGTCATGCGTAAAGCACGCAAGTCTATTATGCGCTGGCGCGGGCAGGGAAGGGGCTGTGGACAAGCTGAGAGGCCCCCTCGCTATCGTGTGTCCGGCCACTGGACGGTGGGACCGATAGGGGGATTGGAGGGGCGAGGGAAGGGAGAATGGAAGGGATGGAGATGAGAAAGCGTCCCGTCGGTTCCACGTTTCAAGAATGGAAAGCGAACGTTTTGAAAGGGCAGAAAAGCACTGGGCAGTGGCTGGGGGCTAGCCCCAACTGCATGCCACCTGCCTGCCACTAGGGCCAGTGCTACGGCTAACTGTAACACAATCAAGGTACGCATCATGTCGTTTTCAAAGGCGGGATTCCGCGACGTGTCGTGCTGGGTGATATGCTGGGCACTGGGGCTAGGTCAAGTGGGCAACTTGGCAACGATGGACTGTTGTATTGCCGTGCAAGGGGGGCGGCATCTGGCAACGAACCATCTGCCCAGGCACGCAACGAAGCGCTTTGCATGGTCATGCAAGGGGGGGGCATCTGGCAGTCATTGCGCATCTGGCCCTGGAAGTTGTCCAAGTGCCCACACCGGGAACGCGCCGTGTGGAGTTTCGGATCCCTGGCTCACGCGCGCCCGCAAAAAGGATCGGTGTCTCGTGGACATCATTGCGTTGGCGTCAAAGGCGGGCATGATGTATGGATGTCAAAGGCGGACATGATGTATGGACGTCTAAGGCGTTCATGATGCAACGCGGCACCGGTTGACGTGTACGCCGTGGCAAGGGACGCGGGAATCGATCCGGTTGTCTCCGCGTGCTCCGCAACGCGGGAGCCTGGCGGAAGGATGTGGCTGCTTGCTTTGCGGGGGAGTGGGGCTTTGCCCAGTTGTGCTGGGGATGAGCAGCCCGCGGTAATGCCCGCTGGTGATCGTGTGTCAGGCATGAAATGGTTGTCGACGGGGGGCATGAATGGACCTTGGGTTTGGCTGCCCTGGTGTAGGTGCCTCTTTGCCTGAGACAAGTATATGGGTAGCATAATGGTGAGACAGCCAGCGCAGGAATGGCATTACTATACTATAGTGACCATGGTGTCCTTGAGATGACCAGCGCAGGCCAGAAGTTTTGGGGATGCATGGGGATGCATGATGCCTTCCCAGGCAGACATCCTGGTGGAGCATCTCGCCACGGCCAGCGAGGGTGTCCGCGCTAAAGATAGCCGAACGTCCTTGGGTGCAGCGGACGTGCCAGATCGCTGCTGGTCAGTGGTGGCTCCCCCCAGCATGCCTACCCATGCTTGGTATAGGACAAACGTGTAGCCTAGCATGCTTTGGTCTTGTGCGGTGGATAAGACCATGCTGCCGGTGGCCCACGCGTGAAGCTCTTGTTGTGGTTTGGCCATGTAATGACAGCCTTTCATGTTTCTAAATGGCATCTGCGCCGTCAGGGGGAATTATGCTGAATAGGTGCCATTCAGCTGTGGCTGTGCCCCAGGGTCTTGTCTTGAGGCACAGCCCGTCTCTTCACTTGGGTGGGGGTCGACCCTGGAAACAGAGCGCACTTTCCATGGAATAATTTGTTGTGGCCTGATGGATGCATGCAGGCCGATGCTTCTTTAATTAATTAATTAATTAGAAACATAACTCCGTGATCAGAATAACTCCGTTGGGAGTATCTGTAGCACATATCCCTGAGAAGGGGCATATGGCCTATAATACATTCTAAGCTACTTCCTGCAAGGGTGGGAATGTAAACAACACTTGATCTAGGTGCACCAGGGCACCTGCACCACCCAGAGTCTTGGGCAACTCCCAGCTAAGGCCGGGGAGCCCGTCATAGGTGGGGAAGATCATCATGGCTATACAAGAGCTAGGGCATGGCTTCTCAGCAGAGAGTGACTCCCTGCATGGGCACTGCATAATTAAATAAAGCTAGGCATCATCTGGAGGGTGGCTCATCATAGGCACACATGTACATGACTAAAAATGCTAGGCCTCAGCTGGTATAGTGCCGGTAGTAGGCGGGCATGTACAAGGCCACGGTCTAACTATTCTACACTACTTCTGCTGTATTCCCCTAGGCTGGGGCTTCTGGAGTCGCTGGGGCCGCAGTGGTTGAGGGGGTCGCGTGCCAGGGCTTGTGGCCGACGTAGATGGCCGCCCCCTTCCAGTACACCGGCTGGCCCGCCTTGGTCTGCCGGAGCTGGAGGTAGGTCGGCCATAGCTCCCGTCGCCGTTGTTGCTGCGCCAGAGTCAAGTCGTCGTCCACAGTGAAGTGAGTCTTCTCGAGCCGCTTGCGGCGTCTGAGAAACGAAATCTTGTCCGCTGGGCTCTCAAAGATGAGAAGAAGCGGAGGCGCCCCTGCCTTACCCCGCGCGCGGGAGGAGGCGGTGGGCGGTCACCAAGGAGGCCCATGCGTGCAAGGATTTTGCTCTCAAACGCACGTGCAAGCTTCTCGGAATTCTCACCTTCCTCCATGTCGAAGTTCTTGAGGATGGCGTTGAAGCTGCACTTGGCGAGCTCGGCCTCCTCGCGGAGGTCAAGCGTCTGCCGCTGGAGCTGGGCTGCGACGGCGGAGGTGGTGGAGGTGGTATGTTGCTTAAGCATGTCCGCACAGGTCGTGATGGGAGGAGCATCGCCGGCCAGGCCAGCAGGGGCTGGCTTGGCGGCAATGTCCTTCACCGCCTGGGCGGTGAGGCCTGCGGTGTTCTGCAGGAACTCGATAGCGATGGCATTGTCCTTAAGACGCTGGTCGATGTCGCGGAGCTGGGCGGTGATGGCGTCGGAGGTGGGGGTGGTGGCGGTGGAGGAGGCGAGGAGGGTGGAGGTGGCGGTGGAGATGGTGGAGAGGAGGGGAAGCTCGGCAGCCAGCGTGCTGCCCATGGCCGCCACATCTGCAGCGATGGGGGCCACGTGCTGGTCGAGGGCCTCCTTGAGGAGTGAGCGGATGGAGGATTCGGTTAAGGTGGTGGTGAGGGGCCGGTGGGGGGCCAAAGCTCCTCGAGGGAGCGGTAGGAGGGAGAAAAGGACGCGTAGCTGAAGGTGGGGGCGGCGCCATTGGAGGATGGGGTCGAAGGTGTGGGTGCGTCTCTGGAAAGCATCGGTGAGGCGGCCCTGATGGAAGAGTTGCTTGCACATCTCGAGAAGCGAGGCATACGATCCGAAAAACACGTAGCTCAGGATCTTGTCGGGGTTGAGCTTGTCAAAAAAGCCGGGCTGGCTGGCGTCAAAGTCGAACGCTTCCCAGGTCGGCTCGGCAGGGCGACTGCGCTTGGGTTCAGGCTACGCTGCTGGCGAGGCGAGCCCGAGAGGGGGCTGGGCGACCACTAGAGCTTGGCTAGTAGCGCCACTGCCTTCTGGGCCGGTGGGCGAAGCTAGCTGCAGCCGGAGCTGCAGACGTATTTTCATTGCTGAGCGCAGCCGCCAGGCTGCGTTGCGTCGAGAGGCGTTTGCTCATCGTATATTGCGTAACAGCTTCGGAAAATTATATCAGCATGTGCGTCGTTAGACGGTTTACAGGATGCTCCGACAGGTCCTTAACGTAGGTTTTTCCGAGCGTCCGTCATCAGAGTCTCGTGTTTCGGACGAGATTAGGCAGCGTAGGATAGCATTTGTAGGACACCTTGCCCGCACCAGCCAGGTCGACACCACCCTTGGTCTGGCCGGCCCCCAGCGGCTTGGCCAGCCAGGGCGGCACATTCTGACCTAGCTGGCCTGGCCCCGAGGACATTCCCATTTGAAAGGGTAGGGAAACCTGTCACGAACTACGTTCAGATGTTGCTGGACGACCTAGTGGTCCCCGCCCAGTTTGAGTATCGCATCCACTCTCTCTCCCGTCTTTGGACTGCCATGCAGGACAAGTCGCGGTGGAAGAAGATTGTCAAGGCGCACACGCCCGACCCTGTGGGCTTGCAAGCCACCTCCCCCCAAGCGGCGGAGGCGTTTTGATGAGTAGTGTAGTTAGGATTTTCTAGATAGCTAGCTTAGAGTTAGGATAGTTCGATCACGCGGCTCCCTCCACCCCATCCATCATGGAATATGTGCTACATCACCCCCCCACGGAGGCATGTTATAATTTAATTTAATTTTTTAATGTGCGTCGTAGAAAGACGCGTCGATTGCATGTGATATTCACGGCTAAATTCGGTGCTCAAACGTGAAAGTTATGAGCTCCGCTGTCAGCCATGGCTACCTTGTGGCTCGTGGCTCGTGGCTCTTGGTTGGGTAACCTATGCTTCTTTGCTGCTCTGTTTTGCCATGCTCCAAAAACATCAGTATGGGTGCGCTGTAATTCCACGGGGGGGCGGAGCTCCGCTTCGGCGTACGTAGCCAGGATCACCCACAAGGACGCCCAGGCACTCGAAGCCACGCGCCCGCCCCCGCGCCCCCGGGATATTATAGCTGCAGGGAAGGCAAAGCAGTCCCCTTGGGTCGAAAAGACTGCACACTTGGAAACTAGATGGGTGAGCAAAAGTTTGATTGCCGCCATGGCCACATCAAGGGCAGCCACTCCGAGTGCGGCAACCACAGCGTCAGCCGGGCCGAGGGCATGGATACCGTCCAGATAGGCGAGGAGCCACAACAACAGTGGACACCTTTGAGGACTTGGTGCAGCGCAGGGCTGACAGGTAAAAAGGGCCAAGGGGGTCGCGCCTTGCTGCGTCCCCGTGCGGGAGGCCATGCATCGGCGAACGTCCCATCGTCTGCATGAGGAAGCTATAGGAGAGCTCAGAGTAGGCTAGCTCGCGCCGTAACAGGCGGTGGACATATATGAACATGTTGCCGTCTTGGGGAGACCTCAGGACTAGCTTCGGCTATCTTAATTTGGAAACTCAGTGCTCCGGGTGGTCTCCCAACGGGGACACGAGATTGATTAATTGAAACGCTTGGCGAGAGACCAGACTACTATCGTAGACTGGGGCTCAAAAATCAAGTTTGAATTTTATTTTCAGTAGCGCAATCGACAGAGCTCTGCGAGAGGATCCTGGATCATACCTTAGATTCCGTAAAGTCCGTTGTCAGTTCAGCAATAGTAGGCCTACAAGACAGGTAAAAATGGCTGTAAGCTGATACTTAAGCATCGAATGGTCCAAAGCTAATTAGACAGACCAAGTAGCTCATTGGGGGGTCCAAACAAAAGTTTTAGTAGTGCAATCGATAGATCTTGATCGATGAGGGTACTCAGAATCTGCATGTCGCGTCCCAGGAATCGTCCATATTCGAGCGGCACGGACCAAAATATGTCAGTTCCTTGCAACCCAAAAAATTAGTAATTCATTCGCCAAAATGTGCTTTTTTTCTGGCGTAGTCCGGTCTCTCGCCAACTGTTTCAATTTGTGGGCGGGATTAATTAATTAGTGGGCGACCTTTGCGATCTAAGCTGGTCTTTATTATTGTAATTAGTAAATTATATAGAGTGAGACAACCATATGTTACCTAGGGGCCAGGGCGCCCTGAGTCGTCATGGCCGTGGATCTAGGGTGATGCGCGTTTTCCCCACATACACCGACTTCACCATTGGCGACTTGTACTTAATCTTCCTCCAAACAAAGGAGAGGCCTATACCTCCCATGTCTGCGTCTAGCCGCTCATAAAAGGTGCAGCATGTGTCAACAAAAAAAGTCAAACGCATTTGACGCATGCAAAGACTCTACACGTGCACCAATTACATGCTGCATCTAGAATACAGCCATTCATTCATGGGTTAGCGCCATAAGTTGGGTCGCACAGGATGCCGGCATTATACGTTCAAAGTCGTTCAGAACAGTACGTTCCAGTATATTTAGTTCAAATTAGTACAAATTAGTAGAGCCATTCACGCCTTAATTTGGGTTCATGCCTTAAGTTGGGTTGACCCCCTGAAACTCTCGAACCCAACTGAAGGCGTGAGTGTCTGTATGCAAAAGTGTTTGGTGCTAGGACTAGATGCAACTATGGGCAGGAATTATAAGGATGGACACTCCGAACTTTTTGAAAAAAAAAACTCCAGGGTCAGCAGCCTCTTTCTTACACCGGTCGATCTCTGAAAAGGTGGAGACATAGAGGTGCCACAGTCAAGCGGCCATTCTATCAAGCTGCCAAAAGAACAGAAAATTTTTCGATCTCACTTCTGCAATCTTCCAGCCTCTGCACCTCGGAATGCACGAGACTTTCATGCATCACGTGACGCAGTCACGTGTCTATTTCACGTGTCTATTCATTAATTAATCATGCATCATGCGGTATGCCAGGCAAATATGACGGATGCCTGTAAATAAGTCCACAGCTCTCAAGGCGCAGGTGCGGCGACATCGCACCTACGGAAGCTGCATCACACATCAGCCTTGAACGTCTACGCACCAGGCCGAGCTCAAGGCGCCTGAGGTGCAGGCAAGGTGTACGTGCATACCTGCCCAATGGCGAGCCACGGACGAGGTAGGACCCCCTTCGGCATAAAAAACATGTGAAGAACGTCCGATTTACCAGGTGTCAACGATTTAGAAATGCTTTAATAGGAGCCACGGGCGCTAATGTGCGTAAGGAGTGCGATTGACGGAATCAAATGCCAAAAAGGGAATACGGGGGCGTGTCAGATACCCATATGACGTGTAAAGAATACCAATCTGTCAATTAGTGTACTGGCATTCCCAAGTGCACACTGATGTACTAAGCATATTTCGTGTTGACGGTAAGGTTGACTTGCTGGGGCGTGGAACGTGCAGTGGGCTGAAGTGGCAGCCATTGCTTACGTCGGCCAAAACGAACTTTAGCAGCTAGTCTCAGTTACATGACAACATACCGCGTCTTGGACCTTGCACCGCGTGTCGGCACGGCACCCAGGCACCATGCCCACCCAGAAAGCATGACGAGATGGGGCGAGTTGACACGTGGACACTGGAGTGGTGCCCTTGACACGTGTGCGACACAAGCCGGTTTATTCTGATCGAAGGCACCTGACCGTCTTCTTCCCTGTGTACGGTTTCAAGCTCTCGAATGCTTCGGCTTGGCAGAACGGCTTGGCAGCAATTTTGACAAGTGTGCCGCGAGGTGGTCTATGGAACAGCAGAACATTGAGGCACGGTATTAGGCGTGGTAACCGCATCGGTGAGGCAGTTTCAGTATCCGTTAAATAATGCACGCCAAACATCGTAACTGTCCTTTTTTTGCCAGTGGAAAGTAGTTTTTTCAGTTTTCGCGCGTTGAATGTTTGTCACCTAACGCGGTGAAAGGATGACGACTCTGTCGACTGCCTCAGCTCGTTGCCGCCTGCTTCCCGTATCTGGGAGAACTGCGTTGGTTTCCTCGCAGGTGCTCTCCCCCTCCCCATCCCCATCGCATCGGAAGTCTGCTGTTCCGCTCCGATTGCAATTTCCTTGCCCTTCTGGACGCGGCAAGTCGAAGGTGGCAAGTCAATTCCGAACAATTCAAGCTTCTTCTTCTCGTGAGGATTACATGGCGGAAGGCGGGGTCTCCGTGCATTCGCCCGGTGGGAGGAAGACGGAGGTAGCGATCATTGGGAGTGGGAGCGTCGGCGCCCAGATTGCCTGGGATCTCATGCAGCATGGAAACTGCAGCGAAGTGCTACTCATCGACAAGGATGAACAACGTTGTTTTGGCGAGGTCATGGACTTGGCCGACGGCGGATTTCTGACGGACACCAGCGTACGCCAGGGAACGTGGCAAGAGGTAGCCGCCGCCGACATCATCGTAATTACTGCAGGTACGTGAAGTTTGGCATGCCTACTTTGCATGTACGGCGTTAATTGTGCAAGGATCTTCAAGTCGAAGCAATCCGGGAGCCGCGCACTCTGGCCTTGGGGGCGCGGCGCCGAAGTCAGGCAGGCTTTTCTCTACACACGTATGGTATCGAAGTGCCTGGCAGAGGGTCGTTCTGCATCACGCAGTACGTGCAGCGGAGGGACAGAAATCCCTAAATATTCTTAATTTTAATTTATCGTTTTCACTGCTTGCACATTATCCGTTCTCCGGTATGCTAGCCTTTCTTCCCATTTCCAACTGATCAAAAGGCCACCTTTTCCTGCCCCACGTAGAGCCATCCTGTGCCACCCCCCGACGCCCTGCCCTCCCTCCCTTTTTCCCCATCCTGACCCCAAGTCCCCTCCCACCATTCCCTCATACCCTCCCCCCCACCCCCTCGCTTCCCCAAGCTGAGGCTAGACCCCATTCGTCTCCACCCGCCCACAACCCTTCATACCCTTCCCAATTAATTAATTAATTAATTAATTAAACACGTGCTCCCGTTGGGGAGTCATGGAGCACCAGAGTGCTTTTAATCCCTGCGTGTGCACAGCGGGCAGGGGGCAGAGACCCCCCCCCTTCCCTCATGCCACAAGCATGCCACAGGGTGCACAATCGGACCCGTCAAAACGATGCGGCATCCCCTGTGGGTGCAATAAAGCTTTGACATAGCAAAAGCATAGCAGGTGCAGTAGGGTGCGCCACGGTCCAATTGCCACAGATAGGCTTGGAACTCATTCAGAGGCGCCGGTTTGGGACAATATAAAGGCCTCTCCCGGAGCCTGAGGGTTTTTAGGGGCATACCCAGGGTTTACCCACGACCCTTCCCCCTGGTTCCCCCCACCCCCACCCCACTCCCTCGTTCCCTCATGCTCCTAACCCCTCCCCGGACTGACCCCGATCCCCCCCCCGCCTTACCAACCTGACTCTTAACTCCCCCCCGCCCCGCCATCCCCCCCCCCCCCAAGGCGCCAAGCAGCAACCCGGTGAGACGCGTGACGCCCTCTTTGACCGCAACTGCAGCATCCTGTCCTCTATCGCCCGCAACCTGGGAACTCTGGGCCCCGAGACCATCGTGCTGCTGGTGGCCAACCCGGTGGACGCACTCACCTTATACTTCCAGCGCGTCACCGGGCTGCCACCTCAGCGCGTGATTGGCAGCGGGACGTACCTGGACAGCATGCGGCTGCGGCGCGAGATCGCGAGCCGGGTCAAGGTCGCTGCCTCCGCCGTGCACGCCATGGTGGTCGGTACGTGGGCGACGTGTGCGTGCCGCGAATACGTCGAGAGCAGGGCAGGGGCGATGCGTGTATTAAAACTTGTGTAGCTCACGGTGGCAATGTAGCGGCCGTGCATGCCGCAGTGGTCGTCACGTTCACACCGTGCAGGAATGGCAGCAGTCTACGCGAGGGTCTACGGGTAAATTAATTGGAACGCTAGTGTGTGGTAGGCTTTTGATTTTAGAGTGGACGGGAGTGCTCTGTTGCGTGATGCTACAGCGTGGTGAATTTATCCCGTGCACGCCTTGGAGGTTGGGGGGTGGGGGGTGGGGCCTGGGGCCTGGGGCCTGGGGCCTGGGGCCTGGGGCCTGGGGCCTGGGGCCTGGGGCCTGGGGCCTGGGGCCTGGGGCCTGGGGCCTGGGGCCTGGGGCCTGGGGCCTGGGGCCTGGGGCCTGGGGCCTGGGGCCTGGGGCCTGGGGCCTGGGGCCTGGGGCCTGGGGCCTGGGGGGTGGGGGTGGGTGGGGGGTGGGGTGGGGGTGGGGGGTGGGGGGTGGGGGTGGGGGTGGGGGGTGGGGGTGGGGGGTGGGGGTGGGGTGGGGGTGGGGGTGGGGGGTGGGGGGTGGGGGGTGGGGGGTGGGGGTATGGGGGTATGGGGTTGGGGGTATGGGGTTGGGGGTTGGTGACCAGTGCTTCTGCTAAGGGTTTTTGTCATTCGCCAAACGGTTTACTGTTTACCTCGGCACTTTGTCAAATGGTTGACTATTTGCCTCGGCAGTTCGTCGAACGGGTTGACTATTTGCCTTGGCGCTTCGTCAAACCTGGGGGGGGGGGAGGGGGAAGCTTTATTTCTTTATAATTAACGCAGGTCACTCACTCACGCATGTAATGCGTGTGGATAAAGCACAATATAATATCACATGGTGGTTGTTGACAACTGCATAAATCAAAGAATAATAACTAGTATCGTTCACAGCTAGGCCAGAGTGGTGTGCATAGCACTAGGCCATTAAACAACCATCACATCCTCCAGATCCGTGGTCGGTTGGGCCCATTCGCACTTTCCGTTTTCCCACCACTGCTCGCGGTGGGGCCGCTCCTTTCTATACTGCTTTGTTGTACCCCTGTCTCTGCCTTTTCGTCTTGGGAGCTGGCTTTCTCATGCCCTTCTTCTTCCTTGGCTCAGAGCTGCCGCCATCATCGGCCTTGCTCCTTGCTGTCTTGGCCCCCTCCTCGCCAGATTCCTCCTCGCTAGATTCCTCCTCGCCAGAATCGAGGCGCTGTCAGATGATGTTGACCGCCGCCATCTCCCTCCTCCTGCACATTAGACCCATCCTTTTCCTCCAGCTCTACTCTCTTGCGTTTGTCGCAGCCCTGCCTGCCCTCCTTTTCATCTAAACTGCGGCCTAGGTTGGCGATACTTTCCGTTGCTACCGGAACAGTTTCTTTAGCTTGCTTAGACTGCGGCCTAGGTCGACGATACTTTCCGTTGCTACCGGAACAGTTTCTCCAGCTTGCTTAGACTGCGGCCTAGGCCGACGATACTTTCCGTTGCTACCGGAACAGTTTCTCCAGCTCGCTTAGACTGCGGCCTAGGTTGACGATACTTTCCGTTGCTACCGGAACAGTTTCTTTAGCTTGCTTAGACTGCGGCCTAGGTCGACGATACTTTCCGTTGCTACCGGAACAGTTTCTCCAGCTTGCTTAGACTGCGGCCTAGGTTGACGATACTTTCCGTTGCTACCGGAACAGTTTCTTTAGCTTGCTTAGACTGCGGCCTTGGTTGACGATCCTTTCCGTTGCTACCGGAACAGTTTCTCCAGCTTGCTTAGACTGCGGCCTTGGTTGACGATACTTTCCGTTGCTACCAGAACAGTTTCTTTAGCTTGCTTAGACTGCGGCCTAGGTCGACGATCCTTTCCGTTGCTACCGGAACAGTTTCTCCAGCAAGTGATTCTTCATAAACAGAGCAAGGTGCTAGTCTTGAAAGCTGCCAAACCGTTTTTCTTTGACATATCTAGCTCATGCAACACTACCTGAACAACGCCCGCGGCCTTTATCGAAACAATTTCGCATGCAATACTTTATCGCATGTGTAGTCCCCAGACGGCTAGAGGTCGGAGGTTAAGTAATAATAATTTCTCATGCCCTGGTCGGCTGGTCCTGCCCTCCTCGTCCAAAGGTTGACGAATACCCTAAACATTTCGTCAAACCGGTTTACAAATTGCGGAACATTGACTTTTTTACTACTTATTTCGAAATTCGTCAACCAGTTTACGAAGTCATCCCGTTATCAGAGGCACTGTTGGTGACTGTGACCATGCGACGCGCGTGCAGTGGGGTGTTCGGACATGCGCATGCTATATCGTAGAGTGATGCAATCACACAAATTATTGTATACCATAAGTAGAGTGGCTATCCCTCATTTATGTATACCATAAATAGAGTGGCTATCGTTTATTAGCGAAATTAGATGACGTCCAGTATGGCAGTATCCTTCTGGTGTGTCATCAACTCCCAGCCCTGCCCATGCCACCCCAGCTGCCCCCGTCCAGACATCCGCACATCACACGCCACTCTTCACCTCCACACGTGACCCATCCCATGAACCTCCAATCTTTCCAACCTTTCATCTCCCCCCCCCCCTCACCCCTTGGTGCCACTGTCCCCCGTCCCCTGGTCTCCTTTGCCCCATCTCCCCCATCCTCTCCCCCTCCCCGACTCCCAGGGCCCTTGTCATCAATGAATCAATTGATCAAATAATTGGCTTCGAAACCTACCCATGCCATCCCCCTTCCCCTCCCCCCCTCCCCCAGGCCAACACGGTGACCTCCAGGTCCCCCTCATGTCCGTCGCCCACATCGGCAACCAGCCGCTCGCCTCCTTTCCTGAGTTGAACGGCGACAACGGGCGCACGCTGGTGCAGCTGGCGCGCGACACCAAAGACCGCGCGTACGCGATAATCGAGCGCAAGGGCTCGACCAGCTACGGCATCAGCGCGTGCGTCATGCGGCTGTGCACGTCCATCCTGGCCAACAAGAAGCAGATATTCCCGGTGTGTTGCGCGTGGTTGCTATTAACAACAAGAAGCAGATGTTCCCGGTGTGTTGCGTGTGGTTGCTATTAACAACAAGAAGCAGATGTTCCCGGTGTGTTGCTTGTGGTTCATGGCTACCAACCACAGCGCTTGTTTACCGTGCGGCCGATAACAACAAGAAGCAGATATTGCCAGTTCGTCGCTTGTGTTGGCATCTAAATATAAAAAAGACAACCAGCGTTAGAAATCACCGTACTACCCTAGCATGTCAACAGTATCATGCATTCCTGTATCGGACCACACTGTCTTTTTATCTAGCTGTGGATGTCTCTGCCGTTAGTTGATTGACGCACATGTCATGCCATGCAAACACAAGGTTGATCTTGTTGGCAATGAGAAGTTTGCGTCTAGAAAGAATGCTTGCACCACAACGTTTTCAGACACCTCTCCTCCACCTGACCTGATTGCGCTGCCATCCAGTCTCGTACATCGTGGTCGTCGTCATCATCCTTGTTATATTGCCACCGTCATCTTTTGTTCTTACTTGTTGGCACGTCTGGATTCTTCAACAATTTGGACTCGCGCACATGCAAACAGGTGTCTGTGTACAGCCCTGAGATGGACACGTATGTGAGCCTGCCAGCCGTGGTCGGCAAGGGCGGCATCCAGCGCGTGCTGCCGCTGACCAATTTGTCGGCCGAGGAGTTGGAGGGCTTGAAGCGTGCGGCGGAGGGCATCCGGTCATCGGTGGCGCGCAAGCTGGAAGAGCTGAAGAACTGAATAACTGGGAACTGAAAACCGCCAGTGGCAAACCTCTGGGACTGTGAAACCTTTGGCAAACCTGACCACAATGGCAGACCTTGAACCTGGGCTAAAGGGGCAGCTATTTCGAGGTGGCCAGTAGTGTTCCTTTGTGTACAGCAAATTATTGCTGAGCTAGTATATAGGAAAGGTGTGTAGTATCAATGTAGGAATTAAGGACGGCTAATGACAGAGATAAATGTGGTCTGTTGGCATAGGTGTAGGAAAGCTATTGCCAATATATCAAAGAGACAACCAGCGCAGGCAATATAAAGCAGTTGAGTGCTTATTATTATGGATGGCATGCAGCGTCCAGTGATCGACGACGCCATGAATAGCTACCTGGGAGTTGTACATATGGAGATAGAACGCACGATGCCACGGAGTACTATGCTAATCTCATTAGAAAAAATCATTACACGAAAGTTACAAATTTTGTCTGCATCATGCCCCAACCATATAGTCACTAGAGGGGGATAAAATCCTCATCTGAGCTGTCCTCTACTGTAATGGCCTGGAGGAGGCGGTAGTGTAGCGGCTATCCTCAGGGGCGATAACCTCCACCTGCGGACTTCTACCCTGCATTCTACCATGCAATGGGCCGTGGGGCCTGCGGG
The DNA here is from genome assembly GCA_009746045.1 of Mesostigma viride. Classification (NCBI taxonomy): domain Eukaryota; kingdom Viridiplantae; phylum Streptophyta; class Mesostigmatophyceae; order Mesostigmatales; family Mesostigmataceae; genus Mesostigma; species Mesostigma viride. The sequence continues at coordinate 5,468,397 of RPFO01000104.1, read as the reverse complement.
GGGAAAACAGGAGCATGCCCCACAGGAAGGTGCTTATCGCAGACGGCAGCCCATTTCTCCTTGTCTATCATGCGGCGCGCGCGCAAGTTCAGTTTGCCAGTGGGTTGCGACGGAACAAGGGGACGGGTCCTGCCATGCATAGGAAGAGCTGTCTAGATACCTGGTTGGCCAGTCCTAAGCCCGTCCGCAGGACCCACGTCGGTATTCACCTACTCTGTGCGGGCAAGATGGCCGGCAAAGAGGAGGCGGCGGTGTCGGATGGCCGGTATGGGTGACAAGAGGGAGCTCACAGTAGTAGAGCTCGGCCCGGGTGCGACGCTCTTGGTAGCGTACGCCGAGAATTAATGTGACGGAGCATTCGAGTGACTGTGCCGTCAAGCTGCTTGCTCATCGCCTGGTCCAGGGTCCACGCCTCGCAGCCGAAAAGGAGGATGCTGAGGACAAGGGCCTTCAACAGAATGCACTTGCGCCTCTCACTCAGGTATAGCGACATGTCCAGGACCTGTTGAGGCGGCGGAGGGCCGCCCAGGCCTGGCCCATGCGGGTGTTGATGTCGATCATGCACGTCGGCCCGGTGGAGCCGGGGAGCCATGCTGCCAAGGAGCTTGAAGCTGACTCGCTGGGGGGACGGGGCTGCCGTCCAGCAGGAGTAGGGACGTGGGTGGCAGCCGTGGTCCCAGCGGGGAAGCCGATGTCCATGACCTCCGTTTTCTTGCTGATCACAAGGCCCCACCGCCCCCACTTCCAGTGACAAGCTATCTAGCCAGAGTTGGGTGGAATCCGGGGTCTCCATGAGCGTCGTGTCATCATGCAGCGTAGATCAGATCGCTCAGTCGGTAGCCGGTGGGTCAACCCTGCCGTAGCTACTCCGTGATCTCGATCGATCCCCAGCGGACCGGCGGGCGCCCCTCCACCCGACCGGGCAAAGCGGGCTTGTGCATGCCTCATAATTTAGTCCACTACTCCACCATAATGATTAATGAATTAATTAATAGACACGTGATGGCGTCACGTGAGCATAAGTCCTAGCTCATGCAGTGGCAGGGGAACATGGGATGGAATGGAGGGAGTGTAAGCTACACCACGGGTGCGCAGCAGTGTCCAGGTCTCGGCGCCGTAGGTCAGGATCGTCAGAATGACAACCTTGAAGAGGTCACGCTTGACGATCCGGGGTATAATATGGCGGGGTTGCTCCACCAGCGGCGGTGGTCATGGAGTTGCGCCCATGCCATGCCGATCCGTACGTCGTCAGGTCGTCCTCGCAGTCGGGAAGCCAACTGCCGAGGTCACTATGGTGCTCAGCTCGAGCTCGGGGAACGCGGCGGTAGCTCATTGGGGTCGGCCAGGGGTTCCGTCAGGGCTGGGTACATGTAGTCCTGCTCAGCGGCGGGCGGCGTGGGCGGCGCAGGGACCGACGTCCGCAGGCGCTACTGCCAGGCGCGCGGCCGCCAGAGGGCCAAGCGGCGGAGGCGGCGGCGGGGCGCCGAGCAGCCGGGACTGGAAGGAATACCACTGGTCGAGCTGCGGCTGCACGGTGAGCCATGCAGAGAGCGTCCGCGGCGCCAGCTGCGCGCCGCCGGCGGGCCGTTGGGCGTGACGCAGGCCGGGGTCCAGGCGTACTTGCCGTGCTGCATGGTCCTTGAGGTGGGCGAAGTACTTGCGGACATGGAGGTCCTCCTGCTCCTTGGTCGCCTGCCGGATGGTAATCGGCTTTGAGGCGGTCCATAATGATGAATAGATATATCCGGGGATCGAGGATCAGAGTGCACTCACTGCCCTGCCACTGTCACGTACCCCGTTGTGCGCAGGGGGAATGCCGGAGTGACGCCGTCAGCGGTACGGACCTGGGCTTGGGACCCTTGATCATAGAACGATATGTAGAGCGGATGATCTCAACAAATATGTACGATGGGCCCACGTACGGAACTGACAGGTGGACGGGACCACCCATAGGGCGTCCCATATAACCAGCGTATATCGAATGCGGCTTGGTGTAATCCACGAAGATCAATAATAGCAATGGTAAGAGGCCGAGCTAGGGCCAGGCGGCCCACTTCCTCGATCAGGCGGCGCACAGTCATGGTGACCGCCAACACGGAAGCCCATGCATCTGGGACTCATGCACGACCTTGGCATGACTGGTACGTACGTACCTTGGAGCTAGTGATTCGAGGCTGGCACGCATGCGCTTAAGCAGGAGACGCATATATCATGAAGACTTTCCGCACGCAGCTAAGTTGAGGAGCTACGTTGACATATAAACCTGCCACTGTCTAGGTTTCTTGGCTAATGGCGTAGTGATTAACTAGATCTAGATTCCTTTTCTCACGCAATATGTGACCTAATAGTAGCCCCGGCAGCCTTACGTAAGCTGCCGGCAAGTAGAACGCCACACTGCGTCATTTGTTCAGACGCAACATTTGCGTGGCGAAAAAATGCCGTCCGGGCCAAGGCCGGCCGCATGACACACAAAATTTAAGGACAAAAACAAACCCACCTAGCTAAGGTCGGCCTCTTTTCTTTTCCCGCCCACCCTCCCTGCGTGTTTGGGGGTAAGGCTAGCCTTTGCCAAGCAATAAGTACGTGTTCCCATGAGCATCGGCGGCCGGGATGTGGCCTGCCTTTTGTATTAAATTAAATTAAATTAAATTAAATTATAACATGCCTCCGTTGGGAGATCATGTAGCACATATTCCTTGATGGATGGTGGTCGAGTGGAGAGAGCCGCGTAATCTGACTATCCTAACGCTAATCTATCTAGTCTAGAAAAAAAAATCCTAATTAACTACCCTACTCATCAAAACGCCTCCTCCTCTTGGGGGGAGGTGGCTTGCCCACACTGGGTCGGGCGTGTGAGCCTTGACAATCTTCTGCCACCGCGTCTTGTTCTGCATGGCAGTCCAAAGAAGGGAGAGAGAGTGGATGCGGTATTCAAACTGGGCTGGGACCAGTAGGTCATCCAGCAACATCTGGGTGTAGTTCGTGATCATGTTTCCCTACCCTTTTGGGAATGCCCTTGGGGCCAGGCCAGGTCAGAATATGCCGCCCTGGCTGGCCATGCAAGCCGCTGGCCGGGGGCCTGCCAGACCAAGGGCGGTGTCGACCTGGCTGGTGCGAGCAAGGTGTCCTACAAATGCTATCCTACGCTGTCCGTAATCTCGTCCGAAATACGAGGCATGCCCTGATACAAAGACTCAAATTACGGGCGCTTGGAAAACCCTACGTTCAGGACCTGTCGGAGCATCCTGTAAACTGTGCCGTCTAGCTTAGCTGCCAGTGTGGGTGTGAGTGTCCACGCCTCGGCGCCATACGTGAGCACCGTGAGGACGAGGACCTTGAAGAGCATGCGCTTGCGGTGCTCGCCCAGGCCCTTGGAGCGCCAGTAGGTGTTGAGCGAACGGAGCCTAGCCCAGGCCAGGCCGATGCGGATGTCCACATCGTCGGCGGTGTCAGGGAGCCAGCTCCCCAACAGTTTGAAGCGATCGCGGATCGGGACCGCCGTCCCGTCGAGCAGGCGCGGCAGCGGCGGTGTACTGGAGGCCCCAATCACCATCGCCTCAGTTTTGACACTAATCTCCAACCCCACCGCCTTTTGTATGTGCTCCACTACGTAATTGTTTTAATAAAGAGTCTGGTTACCCTGGAGTTCCACGGTTAATAGAAAATTATAACATGCCTCCGTTGGGAGGTCATGTAGCACATATTCCATGTTGGGTGGGTGGAGGTAGGAGAAGCCGCGTAATCGAAATGCTAGGCATACCCTTACACAAACATTCTAACGACCTATGCGTGGAAAACCTAGCTAGTTCAGGACCTGTCGGAGCATCCTGGTCACTGTGCCAATCAGCCGGGTGACCAGCTTGTACGCCCGTGAGTGTCCATGCCTCAACGCTGTATGTGAGCACCGTGAGGACCAAGACCTGGAATCGAGCACGTATGGTTCTATTATACGCTGAGCTAATATCATTCCAAGTGCTGTGATGCCTATTAGCTACTGGTCAACCCTGTCAGTCGACTGGCCTCCATATCTAGGCAACTCTATCCCGGGGGAGCCGGGGGGGGCTTCTACAGTTTGTTGTTGGTCAACATAAAGATCGCGCCCCACTGGTCAGTCAATTAAGTGTGACACTTAATTGGGGCTTCTCGGGGCTGGTCTTTTGGGTAGGCTGACGCATAGCTTATGCCCAAAAGGGTAGGGAAACATGTCGCGAACTACACCCAGATGTTGCTGGATGACCTACTGGTCCCAGCCCAGTTTGAATACCGCATCCACTCTCTCTCCCTTCTTTGGATTGCCATGCAGAATGTACAAGACGCGGTGGCAGAAGATTGTCAAGGCTCACACGCCCGACCCTGTGGGCAAGCCACCTCCCCCCAAGAGGAGGAGGCGTTTTGATGAGTAGTGTAGTTAGGATTTTTCTAGACTAGATTAATTAATTAATTAATTAGACTCGTGCTCCCGTTGGGGAGTCACGGAGCATTAACCCCGATGAATGGATGGATGGGTGCACACATTCCTACCGGTCTAATCTATCTACATTGGCTACATACTACATCTATCTAACAACATTCTAACTACATCATCTATCGAGGCAGCCGCACGCTGCCCTAGGGGGAGCTATCTAGCGTGCCTCCCGCGGGATTGCACACGCGGGCGCTTCCCCACTGGGGGGGGCTCGTTGTCCTCTATGACCTGGGCCCACTTGGCCTTGTCCATCATCTTCTTCCAAATCACGGAGAGGCCTAGGCCCCCCATGTCCTCTACTAGCTGTTCTTTGAAGGTGCGGGCCTTGCGGCGTCTAACATCACTGGGCCCAGCCCACGTCAGGAGGTGCCGGCCAGGCTGGGCTGGTCGCAGTCCTGCGGGGGGGCCACGTGAGGTGTCTACCTGGTTGGTGCGAGCTAGGTGCCCTACTAGCTGCAGGCGGCGTTGCTTAATGGTGCTGGTGATATAGGGCATGCCCTGGTACAGGTCCTCATTGCGGACATGAGCAGCATATCCTACTCTGAAAATGGAACGCAGCATGCTGGTGACCGCGCCGTCCAGCTTGCGGGCCAGGTCGGCGGTGAGGGTCCACGTCTCGGCGCCATACGTGAGAACAGGAAGGACGAGGACCTTGAACAGGTCCTGTTTCTCGATCTTGCCCAGGGGCTTGCGCCATAGGGCCCGGTACTGGCGTAAAGCGTGCCAGGCGAGGGAGATGCGGTGGTCCACATCCACCTCGCAGCTAGGGAGCAGGCTGCCCAGCAGCTTAACGCGGTCCCGATACAGGACTCGAGAGCCGTCTAGGAGATAGAGGGGCGGCGCTGGGTTGGTGAGCCCAACCGCCAGGGCCTCTGTCTTCTTGCTGACCTCAAGCCCCACTGCACGGGCCTCGAGAGCCAGGCAGTCAAGCCATGTCTGCACGTGCTCAGTGTCCTCAAAGAGGGTGGTGTCGTCTGCGTAAATGATGTCTGCTAGCCGAATCTCCGTGTCCGCACCGCCATGCCAGAATTTGTTAGCAACCTGCACTCCTGGTTCCCTGCCCACGATGCGGGCAAATCGCTTGCGCGCCTGAATCATTACGTATTCGACAACAATAATGAACAGGTAGGGCGACAGCACGCAGCCCTGCCACACACCCTTCTGTAAAGGGCATGGGGGCGTGGTCCCGTAAGAAGTGCGCACCGAAGTGGTGGACCCTTCATACAGGTTGCGGATGACAGCAATCAGGGGGCGGGGGATCCGGAACAACTCGAGGATGTCCCAAAGCGCAGGCCAGAAAACCGAATCGAAGGCTTTGATGAAGTCCACCAGCACAAGGTGCAAAGGGGACTCACCAGGCTGAAGGCGTTGCAGTTCCTCCACCAGTCGGCGAGTAGCGAAGAGCGCCTGTACTGTGTTGCGACCTGAACGGAAGCCGTGCTGAGTCTCGCTGAGGTGACCGTCCAGGGCCGTGCGCAGGCGGTTCAGGATGAGCCGCATAAGAAGCTTGAGGGGGGCACTTTGAATGCACACCCCTCTGTAGTTGCCGGGGTCGGCAGGCGACCCCTTGTTCTTGTACAGCATCGTGCGAAAACTGTGTTGCCAGGCCGCTGGAGGTGGTTGCGACGACAGCAGAAGGCGGTTGCAGATGTCCCGGAAGAGCAGCATAACACCTGTGTCCTCGAATTCGGCTGCAAGTTTTACAACTGCGGCCGGAATCTCGTCAGAGCCGGTGGCTGCGTCATAACGCAGGCGCTGGACCGCCTCCGTGACCTCGCGAGAGGTGAAAGGAGGCATGTCAGACGGGTCGCCAAGTGGGCCGACCAGCGGGGGGACTAGGTAGTCCGCCGCTGACCTAGGCGGGGCCGGGGGCCCTGCGGGGCCGGCCAGGGCGGCCGGGCGGGCGGCGGCGGCTGGGAGCAGGGGTGGGGGCGGCGCAGCTGTCCCCACGACCTCGGCCGTGGCCGTGGCCCAGGTACGAAGCCGCTTGGCTGGGGCGCCGGGGACGTCGTGGCGGTGGGGCCGGCCGAGGCCGTCCGGGTGCCCGAGGCGCTTGTACCAGAACCAGGCCCCCTTGCCGTCGTGCTTCTGCTGGCAGCTGCGCAGGTCCTTGACCATCTGCTGAGCATCTGCCTTCTCAGCCTGCTCGTAGGCGGCCCTCAGAGCTGCTTGCAGCCCAGGTTTGGCGATCGGATCTCTGTTGCGGCGGAGCATCTGCCTGGCGGCGACCACTGTCGGTGCGTGACGGTGGACAGCAAGCTGCCGACGCGGAGGCAAGGTGGGGAGGGTGCGGGCAGCCAGGCGATACTTGGCGGCGACACCACGGAGGATCACTGAAATATCCCCCGGCGGCGGAATGGCGTGTAACTGCTGTCGGCTGCCCCCGGCGTCGAATACGGCCAGGAAATCATCCCTGTGCGACATAGCGGCCTGCTCTTCTGCTGACATCTTGTCGGCATCCTTCAGCACAATCCGGAGCACTTTCAGATCTGGCTGAGGTGCCAGCTGTCGCGACGGTTTCACCCCAGGAAACCGCAATCTGATGCGAGCGAGCACGAGACGATGATCAGATTCCACCGTGCTGACAGAATCTTGCAGGACGCGAGCATCGACAACTGAGGGGCGCTGAGCCCGACGTACGCAGACATAATCAAGGCACACCACCCGATCCGACGGCCCAAAAAAGGTGGCCAGCTGCTCAGCGGGGCGTGCGAAAGAAGCATTGCATGCAACCAGCGCAGATTCTGCCAGCAGATTCGCAAATAAAGGCGTGTTACCGTTGGCTGTCGTGTTGGTTGGGGAATACTGAGCGCCCCCAGTGCCAACTGGCAGCGTGGCGTTGGCGTCGAGCAGCATAACCAGGAAGTGCCGAGCTGGGATGTTGGCCTCCTCCTCCTTGAGGGCGTCGAAGAAGGCCTCACGTTCCGCCTGAGCTCGACCCGCATGTGGTGCATATCCCACGATAACGGTTAGCGTGTGGTGTGAATGGCCCTCAGTGGCCGAAAAAGTGGCCACTAGCACACGCGGGGACCGCAGCACGATGGACTGGAGCTGCTCTGATGCTGCCGGCGAGCACAAGAGGCCCACACCACCTTGGCCCGGCGCGTCGCCGCCACCATAGTGGAACCGCCAGCCTGCACGCAGGTCGTCGACCAGCAGACCGTTGACCGCGTGCTGAGGGTCAACGGTGCGTCGGTGCTCCTGGACTCCAAGAACAGCGATCTTGTTGTCGGCGCACAGGGCGATCAGCTCGTCGACGCGTTGGCGTGCTGGGGTGCCGCCGCTCGTAGAAGGATCTGCAGGGAGGGTGCGCACGTTAAAACTTGCAATACCAAGAATGGGCCGTTGCCCTATTAGCGGGGGGTGGGGGTGGGGGTGGGGGTGGAGAAGGGTAGTGCTGGAGGTGGGGGTGGGGGTGGGGGGGGGGGAGGGGGAGGGTGGCGATTGGGGTTAATGCTTGTCAACGCATGGAGGCTTTCTTTCAGGACGGATATGCGTCGTCTCCGTCCTGGCTGGGGTCGCCGGCGTGTCGACTGGGCCTCATCCCGCTCAAGGCGGGCTAGGAGGCGTGTAAGGCTGGTAAATTGGCGGGAAGGTTGACCGTGGCGTGCCTGGCGACCTTGCATCCTGATCATGCTCGCACGGTGCGACATGAGGATGGAAAGGGGCTTGTTTATAAAGGCTGTGCCCAAAGCCTATTGTACCGCGAGGCCGCGAGGGTGTGCCCTTACCGGGCGCCATCCATACCCGGGACGTGCGTAGACGATGATGACGCAGCTGGGGCGGGCCTGGTACGGCCCGACTTGTGCCGCTTGTTAGGAGCCTGCGCCTCCGTGCGCTGGCCGTTGATGAATAGCACGGGGGTGTCGTGGACGAGGCGGACGTAGACCTTCTGGCCTCCTCCTGGCCTTGATCGCCACGTCGCTGCCCAGCAGACCATTCTTGATGACTAGCTGGGCCGGTGAGAGGAGGTCGTCGAGGCTCGGCGCGTTCTTCCCGCCTAGGAGCTTGCGGGCCTGGAGTACCTTCACCTTGCTGGCCACATTCGCAAAGGTCACCCGGATGGGGCCAGGCTGGCCCGCCATCCAGGCTGCCGACTCAATGCGGATGCGTTCGTTGCCCAGTTGCAGCCTGCCCACGATGAGGCTGTGGTACAGGCGTTGCGCTAGCATCAGGTCCGTTTCAGGCTGCTGTGCGACCTGGAAATACCGGACCACTATACTGCGTGAGCGCAGGTCCTCCTCGATAGCAGTCTTGTGGGCTGCAGCCCCCCTGCGTGCGGCATCCTCCATCAGGTTGGCAATGTCCGTCTGTTTGACCATGTTAGCGTAGCTGGTGGCCGGTGCGGGGGCGGCTGGTTGGGGCGGGCTGGTCAGGGCGGCCTTGACCTCGGCAATGCTGGAGCGGAGCTCGGCAGTGTCTTGACGGATAGCGGTGGACAAGGTGCCGAGTTGGGCAGCCATGTCTGCGACTTTCTTATTGAGCTTGTGCAGGTCTGCTGCTTCCGGGGAAGCATCGGGGGTGTTGGCGGTGCCGCGGTCGGCGTCCTGAAAGCGGCAAAGAGTGCCCGGAGGCAAGGGGCCTGCGCATGGCTCAAGAAAACAGAAAGTCGAAGCTGTGGCTCGTCCAATTCGTCGATGTCGTCCTCTGGAATGGTCCCGTCAGACCGTAAGGAAAATATATCTCCTTGCCTTGGCCTTCAGGTGGTGCAGGATAGCCTGCGCCTGCTCGGCGGTAAGCGAAAAGAACCGGAGCTCGTCGACAACCTGGCCAGGCATGAAGGATGCTGGGTCGAACTCAGCGTCGTTAGCGTCGTCGTCGTCGTCGTCGTCGTCGATGGCGTCGTCAATGGGGGTGTCTTTGGAAGACGATGGCGGGGGATCTGGCTCTCCATCTCGTCGGCTGGGGAGAAGCAAACCCGCTTGGAGGAGGCGGTAATGGCGGCCGCGTTTGCCTGGGGCTGCGTCGCAATGGTTTCCGCATCTGCAATTAGTTGCGTAATCGTGTTGGGCGCTGAAGCCTCCCTCTCGGAGAGAGAAGGGGAGGCGGTTGACGGAGTTTCTGCCATAGCCGGTTCCGGAAAATTACGAACCCTGCCTGTGCTGCGTTTTATGATATTGCGCTAAATCTTGGGCGATGGCTGCTGAAAATTATATCATCGTGTTCGTCCTTGAAAGACGCATCTACTGCAATTTACCCGACCAAATTTCATGCCCGGATGTAAAAGTTATGAGCATTCTCGGCATCCATAGCTCGTCACACCGTAGTGCGCCCCGTATGATTGCGTATTGCGTATGGCTGTAGACTAGATAGATAAGTGTTAGGTTAGTTAGATTACGCGGCTCTCTCCACTCCACCATCCATCCAGGAATATGTGCTACATGATCTCCCAACGGAGGCATGTTATAATTTAATTTTTTAATAGCTTATGCTGTAAGAAAGACCTAGGCTCAATGGCTCATTACGTCGGCTGAAGCTCAAGCTAATGGCCACGAGCTGGAGCCAGAGGGGCATGATGCAGACACTACCCATATGATTCGTAACTTTTGTGTAAATATATATATTTTAAAATGAGATTAGCACCATGGTACTCCCATGTTCCCCTCCCACTGAGGACTTATGCTCACGTGACGCAGTCACGTGTCTATTAATTAATTAATTAATTAATCATGGTACTCCGTGGCATGCCCATGCACATGACACGCAAGTACTTACTTACTGGAGCAAGAGCTAGTTTAAGCTTAAACTAGGTACCTGCTATAACGCTGAGCTAATATCATTCAGAGTGCTATTATATGCCTCAGCTATCCCATTCCAGTTGCCCCCATCTAGACAACTGCTCTATCCCGGGGGAGCCCGGGGGGCCGGCTTCCACAGTTTGTCAAGATGACGTAAAGGTCCCTGTCCCGGCAGTACACGTGGGGCTTCTCGGGGCTGTCCTTGTGCCGCATGTAGTCGGGCCACTGATTCGCGGTTTTGTCTATATGCACGATCTATAAATGGCGCGCATGCATGACCATCCGTCGCTGAATGCCATAAACACACATGCATGCATGCATGCGCTTAATAAGCGGATTATTTCAGCATATATCTGGCAGGGTCCAGATCTTCGGCTTTGCAGGTGCATGCATGCGCTAGCTTGCGGTTTGCCTCAATGTTGACAATTGACGATGAGGCAACTAGCACAGGCTTGACAACGTAAGTGAGGATCGATGTACATGCAGCGTGCTTGGATCGTGCATGCACGTGAACGGCGGCCTTCCGAGCTATGGCAGGCAGCACACCCATGCTGGCGCCAGCGGATGGGGCCACCCTGGGAAACTCGTTGACCCACTAACCGACGTTTCTTACGTACACGTCCCTGCAGTCCAAGTCCTGGAACGTGATCACTTTGAAATCCGGGTTCACGTCAGCCACCTTGCGCAGCCACTCGGTACAAGCGCCGCAGGGCGAGAGCGGGTTCAGATGCGGCGCTGGAACCCACACCGGCACCATGTTGGGCGCGGTCAGGCCATCACTGTACCCTGCAGGGTTGCTCAACCCACTGGTCCTGCTCGGTTCGCCCCCATCCCCGCCCGAGCTTTGCCGGGGAACGAGCGTCCCACCCCCAACGGGCGTCCCCAGCTCTGAGATCGGCGACCCGCACACGTTGGGGGGGGTTGTCGAGAGGTATCCCCCAGGGGCCCCTGCGTGATGCCGCAGCGCGGGTTCGGCGGCCCGGCCGGGGTGGTGGTGGCTGAGCGGGAAGCTCCCGTGTAGGGCACCGGAGATGGCCATGCTTGAGGACCAGGAGTTGGTTGCGGGGGGCTGGATTCGGAGCGGCTCGCTCACGCACGGTAGAACCGCGCCACAGCTGGTCTCCGATACATGTACCGCCAATGACAGCGGCGCAGGCAGCGCGGCCTCGACGCCTTCCTCGGGCAAGGCCTCGGGGGACCCTGTGGACGAGGGTCCCTGATGGAAACTGGGACCTGCGCTGGAATTATTGTCTCGTGCGACCGGCGACAACGCGAATGCCTCCGCCAGTGCTCCCTTTGGCGTGACCATGAGGGCTTGGGTGGGTGTGATGCCGGCACTGCTGCTGTCGCTGCCCACGGCAATGCCGTTCCCGCTGGCTTGGGTACTTGCAAACCCGACCCCGCCCCCCGCGTGAGGACCCGCCGGCCCGTTGCTTCCGCCAGTCGCGAACGTGGTTGGCCCGGCGGCGGCGCGCCCAGAGGCCCCACCCAGGGACGTGGCGATGGGCGGCGGCCGCTGGGGGGATGCCGAGGAGGCGCGCACGGGAGAACTGAGTGCCTGCCGGGGCTCGCTGGGATTGGGATAGCAGGGTTGATTGTTGCTGCCCACTTGACTGTTGCCTAGCAGGGTTGATTGTCGTTGATTACTGCTAAACTGGTTACTGCCGGACAAGTTACCTCCCAGAGGATTACTGCCCCCCGATAGCATGCCATACGTCATGCTGGCTGCGGGCCCACCCATGGAAGGGATGCTCCGAGGAGGGACGGAGCCGACGCTTCCTGCGGAGCCGACGGTGGTGGCTACGGACGCCGCCCCGATGCTGGACGGGCCCATCCCGAGGCTCCCCGTGGTGGCCCCGCCCAGGCTGCCTCGTGACGTGCGCCAGGCGCGTATGACGCCGAACTTTGCGAGCGGGATGGAAAGCACCGCGATCATCTTCATGTCGTGCCGCTTGAGCGTCTGGTCGGATGCGAGCGCGTTGCCCATCGCGTTGCGCTCGGAGCATAAGGTGCCGGTGGGCATGGAGACTTCGAGGTTGATGCCGCGGAAGTAGATCACCTGGAAGAGGGGGGGGGGGGAGCATGAGGGGGCGTGGGGGGGGGGGGGCATCAGGGGGGATGATAATCATGGTAATAAGAATAAGCAACTACTAGTATATTCCTAGGAGTCATGATAAGGATGATGGTAGGATTGGCGGTAGACATGGCGATGGCGGTCAAAGGAAAGGAAGGTGGCCACGAAAAAGGTAGGAGATGACAAGGAAAAAAATCGTGGAAGAAAACTCGATTCGTGGTGGGAAAGAAAGGTTGGAAGCAATGGAGGGCGAAGAAGGGGCCCAAGGATGGGTGGAAGAAAGGGATGGAAGAAAATGCAACAAAGGGCGCAAGACAGAGTGCAAGAAAGGGGAGAGAGTACCCTGGGAAGGGGGCAGAAAGGACTGGCAGGGGAGCCAGGGCCAAGCATTCATTCAGGTACCCTGCATCCTGTGCACACCCCATATGAAACACCAAGTGGGTATAAACGTTGTAACCATTCATCCACAATCGGTACCGTCCCACCACCATACATCTCCATTCACTCATTCATGTGCCTCCAAGATACAAACTCTTTGAGTAGGCACCTTTCGTCCCTGTTTGATGCACAGCGAGAATGGGGCATAGGAACACTCCCTTCTCTCATTGCCTCGAAAGGCAGGCCACAGGTGCAATTAAACTTCTCACTGGGAAATTCTAGCAATGTTGTGGGTGCAATCAAGCTTCGACAAATAGCAAATGCATGGCGGATGCAGTTAGACAGCCCCACGGTCCAGTGGCCACAGATAGGCTTGGAATTTATCTAGAGGCGCCGGTTCGGGAGAATATAACTGCCTCTCCCGGAGTCTGACCCATCCCCATACCACACCCTCCCTTATTAGATACTTCAGAATATTGGAGGCTTCCGGCTTAATGAACATGCCTACCAAATCAGCCTCAAATCAAGCATGTAACGCACCATTCTCCTCTCCCTTCCGCTACTACGTCAATCCTAAGCATCGCTTACCTAATTTGTCTTGCCCACTAGGTTGTTCTCCTCCCCCATTTCCCTATCGTCTGCCTCCTCTCCTTTTGACCTCTCTTGCCAGGTCGCCTTGTCGACTGTCCCCCTACCGTGGCCGTCTGCATGACCCTGGTCTTCAAATCCCCACTAATACTTGAGTACCACCCCCCGTCGGCATCCCCTACCACACTACCTTGATACTCGCGTCCACCGGTTTCGCCTTGGCACGATACATACCATGTATCGTAGTACATCGATATATATAGGGTACAGGTTATTGATATATAGGGTACAGGGTATTGATATATAGGGTACAGGGTATTGATATATAGGGTACATGGTATTGATATATAGGGTACATGGTATTGATATATAGGGTACAGGGTATTGATATATAGGGTACAGGGTATTGATATATAGGGTACATGGTATTGATATATAGGGCACAGGGTATTGATATAGTATGTACATCCTGCACCTTCCTGCCCACCCCACCACGCACACTGATGCCCTGGTCATGGAAACCTGTTACACCCCACCACGCACATTGATGCCCTGGTCATGGAAACCTGTCACACCCCACCACGCACATTGATGCCCTGGTCATGGAAACCTGCTACACCCCACCACGCACATTGATGCCCTGGTCATGGAAACCTGTTACACCCCACCACGCACACTGATGCCCTGGTCATGGAAACCTGTTACACCCCACCACGCACACTGATGCCCTGGTCATGGAAACCTGTCACACCCCACCACGCACATTGATGCCCTGGTCATGGAAACCTGTCACACCCCACCACGCACATTGATGCCCTGGTCATGGAAACCTGTTACACCCCACCACGCACATTGATGCCCTGGTCATGGAAACCTGTCACACCCCACCACGCACACTGATGCCCTGGTCATGGAAACCTGTTACACCCCACCACGCACATTGATGCCCTGGTCATGGAAACCTGTTACACCCCACCACGCACACTGATGCCCTGGTCATGGAAACCTGTTACACCCCACCACGCACACTGATGCCCTGGTCATGGAAACCTGTCACACCCCACCACGCACATTGATGCCCTGGTCATGGAAACCTGTTACACCCCACCACGCACATTGATGCCCTGGTCATGGAAACCTGTCACACCCCACCACGCACATTGATGCCCTGGTCATGGAAACCTGCTACACCCCACCACGCACACTGATGCCCTGGTCATGGAAACCTGTCACACCCCACCACGCACACTGATGCCCTGGTCATGGAAACCTGTCACACCCCACCACGCACATTGATGCCCTGGTCATGGAAACCTGTTACACCCCACCACGCACATTGATGCCCTGGTCATGGAAACCTGTCACACCCCACCACGCACACTGATGCCCTGGTCATGGAAACCTGTCACACCCCACCACGCACACTGATGCCCTGGTCATGGAAACCTGTCACACCCCACCACGCACATTGATGCCCTGGTCATGGAAACCTGTTACACCCCACCACGCACATTGATGCCCTGGTCATGGAAACCTGTTACACCCCACCACGCACACTGATGCCCTGGTCATGGAAACCTGTTAGCTTTGATACCCATTGCCAATTGCCGTGTCCACCCGACCAACCCTGCCCTGCACGCCCCCACGTCTCTCCTCTCCTCTCCCCGTGGACAGCGCCCCTACCCTTGGTCGTCTTGTCCAACCGGTTTGCCTTGCCCCCAACACCCCTATCTTTTTCCCCCTTTCCCTTCAACCTCCCTTAACTTGTCTAGGTTTGCAAGCAGTCGCGGCACCTACCCTGCTCCTGCTAATGTATGTTTGCCGCAAATTGGTGGTTGCGTGTATACTACGAACTATACGTATGGTCATTGTGCCCCCGATGGTCCCCTTACCTTTCTCGTCTTACCTTTGTCGTCTTGTCGACCCGGTTCAACTTGCCGCTATTGGGTGGTTGCGTCCCACAGGGTCCACTTACCTTTGCCGTCTTGCCGCTGTGTCCCTAAACCCTTACCTTTGCCGTTTTGTCGTTGCGTCCCTACACCCTTACCTTTGCCGTCTTGCCGTTGTGTCCTTACCTTTGTCGTCTTGTCGACCGGGTTGGTCTTGTGGACGCACAGCACGGCCAGCACCGCCTTGCCGGTCTTGCGGAGCCAAAAGGTCTGCTCGCAAACGGCACACGAACAGGGGCAGGCACAACCACAACACACAGGCGCATGACAAAGGCGCACAGGCACAGGCACAGGCATACGGAAATGACAAAGGCACGGGCGAACCCACATGGCACGACAGGGCCCACACATACAATGGGATCCCGAGAAAAAAATTATTATTCAAACCGATAGTCAGTAAACAGGCATCAAGCTTGCCATGGAGATCACAACAGCCACGAAAGAGCCTTTTCTCAGCGAGAAGCACGGCCCTGCTGTGTCTTTGCAACATAGCACAGCAGATGATGGACAGAGAGGGCCTTCACACCCAGCTTCTCAAAGGTGACCATACCAGCAACTAGACAGGGCAAGCGCCGAGACAAGTGATTGTCAAGGAGCCCAAGGTCCCCCACTCATGCCCATGCTGCAACCCGCCACCTACTTGCACGGGCTGATGCCACGACCGTGCCACATGCCAAAATGCCACTGTGCTACCGTGCCACCATCCCCCCCCCCCCCCCCCCCCACCTACCTGCACCGCCTTTGATGACACAGGGTCGTCCCCATGGCTTTTCCTCGCCCCCCGCCCTCACCCCCACGCGGCCTTCCCACACCACCGTTCGCTCCCCCACACCACTATATCGCCCCGACGGGCATGGGCCATGGGTTTGAAAAAATTTTGCAAGCCTTGAGCCCTTGCAATATACGAGTACAAGACATTCCTTTGGGTCATAGAGCACCTAGTGCCCCGCGCCCCCCCCCCCCTCGGCCACCAGTCATCACCGATCGCCACCATGCACCACCATTTGCCACCATTTCGCCCCAATAGCCCCCCATTGCTTCCACCTGACCCCACTTGCCCTTATTTGCCCCCGATAGCCCCTAGTTGGCCCCTTTGGCTCGCTTTGCCCCCCTTTGGCCCCCGCCTTTGCCCCCCGCCTTTGCCCCCCCCCTTTGCCCCCCCCCTTTGCCCCCCCCCTTTGCCCCCCTGTGCCCCCCTTTGCCCCCATTCGCCCCCATTCGCCCCCCTGCCCCCGATTGCCGCCACCTGCCTGCATCTCGTTGGGTTCATCGCTGTCCCTCACGGCCTCAAAGTCGCGCTTGTACTTGTCCATTTCCGCCACCAGCTCCTGCACACCCGGGTCCAGCTCGCCCACGGGGACAGCTGGCGTCGTCTCTATGGTCGCAAACAGGTGGAAGTCGACGTCCTCCTCGTCGACCACCTGGCGGTCCCAGAATGACTTGAGCTGCCACATGTGCGCGTACTCGGGCCGAAACTCGCGCGTGCTGTTGTTGATAGCGGCCACGCGCGCGGGCGCACCATCAGTCAGGCACACCTGGGGTGGGCGGGAAGGAAAAGGGTCAGCGTGTGGTTGGTGGTGGTAGGGGGGGGAGGAAAAGGATCAGCATGTGGTTGTGGTTGGGGGATTGGGGGGGGAGGGTCAGCGTGCGGTTGTTGGGGGGGGCGAGGGGGGCGGAAAGAAAAGGATCAGCGAGCGGTTGTTAGGGGGGGGGTTAAGGAGAGAGGCACATGGAAACCGGAAGCTGTCCATCAGGCACACCTGAGGGGTGGGTCTGTTTTTTTATTAGGGGGGGGGGGCTGGGGGAGAAGAACCGGGGAGAAGCCAGTTTTACAAGGCAGAAGTAGCCAGGCAAAGTGATGGGATTGGGATGGGTGCCAGGGCGGGAAAGGGAAGGATGGAGATTGGAGGATGAAACTAAGAGATGGGCATAAGGCGGGCATAATAACACAGATTGGGGGGCTATTGGCGTAAATCGTTGCTATTACCATTGTAGCGCTTCTATGCATACATCATAAACCTAGCTATAGCGCCTACCCTTCCATCTCACTACAAAGAAACCATGTTCAGGGAACCACGAAACTATTGGTGTGCCTCTGTGAGCGGGCCACAGAGCGACCTTGCATCAGCCAACATACACAACTGCCAAATGGAGGCCGTGTTGTATCTGAAAGGAGCTGTGTAATGTGCGGATGTCCAGAACGACTGCCCTTGTAGAATATGACTTGAACTGCGCCAACTGGTTACAACCCACGTTACAGCTGGCCCTGACAGCATTTTTGCGCCACACATGTTTTGTGCCGGAACAAATGACGGAAATTGACACTGCGTTTGCCGGCGTCTGATGTAAGACTGCCGTGGCTCTTAGGCCACATGATTCCTGGCAGAAAAGGTTCACGTCCAGGTAGCCACAACACCATTAACCAATACACCTAGACAGTTGCACCGTTGTGTCGCAATGTAGCTTTCGCACATCTGGCAGGGAAAAACTAACCAAATCTTTGCCACCTATCCGTTTCAGGCCGCACCGGCTTCACAAGGTTCGTCATGTCAACCCTACAAACTAGCTACAGCGGCTACCCTTCCATCTCACTTCAAAGACACCATCTTCAGGGAGCCGCGTTTTTCTATTTGCAGAAATGGAGGCACCAGCGCTGCTTCAAGGCCTCCTGGTGCATCTGCATACTGCGAGGTTACGAGGTGTAAGAGCTGCCTACAGGTTATTACCGCGCACTGCTACTTTTCCTTTCGCTGCGTGCTTGCGTGAGGTGAAGTGTTTGTACGCGGGGTGACGTGCCGCTTCATGCACTCCTGCTGCGTCTGCACACTGTGGGGTATCACCGCCCTCACCCACTTGCGCGCGCGCGGTGCCCACTCCCCTCACCAACTTGCCCACTCCCCTCACCCACTTGCCCACTCCCCTCACCCACTTGCCCACTCCCCTCTACGACGTTACTATTCACACGTACCGTGAGGTGGAAGTGCTGCTTCATGCCCTCCTGGTGCGTCTGCGTGACAAACGACCGCAGCTGCTCGATGCGCGGCCGCAGCACGGCGTTAACGAAGGCCACGTTCTCGTCGTAGCGCCAGATGCCCTCGCTGTGGACTGTCTCCACCTCCAGGCCCACGTAGTCCAGCATGCCGCTGCACGAGACGTCCTGCAAGGGCCGTCGGGGGAAAGAAAGGGCCAGACAGAGGCAACAAGAGGCGAAAAAGGGGGCAAAAAGGCGAGGAAGGGCGAGGGGGGGCAAGGAGGGGCAAGAAGGGCAGGGAAGGGCAAGGAAGGGCAAGAAAGGGCAACGAAGGGCAAGGAAGGGTGAGTGGCAGCTCTCGCAAACTTCTGATTAATGAGCAGCCACCATTCAACTCTATGTCAGAAACCTGCCAGCAATCAATGAAACACCACGCTCCGCCCGGCACGTCAGGCTCAGCGGTAGTCTACTAATACTATTTTATTTAAGAGAAAGGCTATCGACATGACACACTGCGCACACGCATCCACTGCATGCTATCAGCACCGACTCATGGCACTCGACCACCTCACTGTGGACGATGTGGAGTTCACCAGGTCTGTTAACAGCCCCATTCGCCAATCCCTGGCTACCTAGGCTCGCCCATGTACCTATAGGGTCGCCCATGTACAGTCATTCACGCCTGTAAGTTGGGTTCGAGGGTTTCTTCGGGTCAACCCAACGTAAGGCGTTAGGTTACCATAACTTGCGACCCCCCGCCCTGCTGATGGACTTTAGGGTGTCTTTTGATAGCTCTCGTCAAGGCCGATCAAACTGCACTAAAGAATTCACCCCCAAGATCGTATTTCGGGTCATAACTTAGATGCAAGTCATTAAACCAGCTGACGGCTGTAGGCAGGTGAAGCCCCACACAGCACGGTGCTAGCCAAACCTGCCTAATTTGGTGTGCTACATAGGGCATGCGCCTTTTATGAGAAATCGTAAACAGTGTAGCGTTGCTTGCCCTTGCCACCTGCCTTCTCGCCTGTGGTGTCTCGTTTTTGCTTTTTGTTGGACGCTGCCCCATTGCCCGAAAACAGGTCGTTCCATTGAGCCATATCAGTTTTGTCAGCCATTGGGTCGCATTTATGATGGGTTCAAATGTGACGAGCGCCTTTGAACAGTAAGCCGTTTGCCTATATATACAATACAATGATGACTGAATCAGCAACCAACTGACCAAGATCCGCAGTGAATTCTATATTTGAAGTGTTGGGTGGCGTGGGCTGGCGACAACCCACAAGTCGCGGCAGTCAAAAATAGTGCCACACCGCGCTAGGAGCCAGTTCACGCCTTAAGTTGGGTTTTTTCTAGTACAGCCAGCAGCCTTAAGTTGGGCTCGCCATGCAGCCAACTGCCACCCAACTTAAGGCGTGAACCCAACTTAAGCCAACCCAACTGAAGGCATGAATGACTGTACCTACAGGGTCGCCCCATGTGCCGCTGCTAGCGTAAGAGCCTCCTACCCTGGATCGGATTCCTGCTTTCCTTGACAGAATGGTTGCTGGATTGGGCTGGGACTGCTGCTGGCTCGGTTGCTGCTTGCTTCGGGTGCTAAACGCCTGCATCATTGCTATCCTCATGGCTCCTATGGCTGCAAGCATGATTGATGGAATCACCAACGGCTGATTGGTCCTATGGCTGCTAGCCTGGTTGATCAAGTCGGTAACAGATTGCATCGCTACGCCGCGCCGTACCTGCCCCGCGCCGTGCACCAGCCGCGCGTACATCATCTTGAGCCACGCCGCCATCAGCTTGGCGGTGCCTTCGGTCGAGTTGTCGCGCACGTCATCGCTCGCGTTGCGCGGTGTGCCCGCGCCAGATACCAGGAACACAACCTGTAGCCGCGGCCGCGGATAGCAAATACCGGGCGGATAGCAAATACCGGGCGAAGGGGGAGGGGGGAGGGGTCCACACAGAGTGAGTTAACATTACACGGTGGTTACACGGTGGCTCCCCCCTAGAATGCACTTTAACAAGTGAGTTGTATAAAGCCAGAGCCCAGGAACACCACCACCTGCAGAATAGTGTAGGCGTTGCTTCCGCGAATAGTGGAAGTTGGGGCAAAGGGGGAGGTCACGTCCGTGGATCTACGATAGCAAAGCCTGGGAAGGGGGGGGGAGGGGGGGGAAGAGATGGAGTAAGGCTGGGGCAAAAGGGGGGGGGGGATGAGGGGGGGGATGTGGCACACGGAAAGACCGGCGTAAGCAAACAAGTGCACGTAAAAGGGCGAAGGGTGAATGGCGCAGATCTGGGTCGGAACAGAGTGCGCAGGTGGGGGTGGCTGCACGATCAGGCGGGTTGATACAACAGGCCAAGCGAAACAAATGGGAACAGCTGCGGGATGAAAAAATGACTACGGTACAAGGACGCAGGTGAACAACGTTATAACTACGGCATAATGGCTACGGTACAAGGACGCAGGTGAACAACGTTATAGCTACGGTATAATGGCTACGGTACAAGGACGCAGGTGAACAACGTTATAGCTACGGTATAATGGCTACGGTACAAGGATGCAGGTGTGGTGATGCAGGCGAGCGGGCGGGCGGGCGGGCGGGCGGGCGGGCGGGCGGGCGGGCGGGCGGGCAGATGAGTGGGTGAGTGGGAAAATGCATGGGTGCACGGGTGCTTGGGTGCGTAGGTGTATGTACGTAACATTAACCAGATATGACAACCCTGAACCGTTTCTGACTGAAAACGGCACTCGGCAAGAAATGTCTCTTGCGCGCCACATCAGCATGACCCAGGTCTGCCCAAGAGGGCCGACACTGCACACATTCCTGGCACACATTCCTAGCACACACTCCTGGCTGTGCCTTGTTACAGACCCAAGGTGGGGCAGATGGCCCGATATGCCCGATATGCCTACAGATACGAGGTTGTATTGGTACGTGATGTTTGAATTGGTAAGACGGGCGGTGTTGACTACTGATGTGCCTGCTGCAAAAAACGGCAAACCATCCAGTACCTAACGAAGGCGGTCTGCCCCATGATTGCTTTCTTCGCTTCTGTCGGTAACCAATTGTTCCTGGTCCTCATCGTGGGCTACTGTCGGCGCACCTTGCGAGACAGCGGCTGGATCTGGTTGCACCGCTCCAGCCAGAGGGGGATGACGGTCGCCAGAAGCGGGAAGTGGACCGCGACAGGGAATGGGAACTGGCCTGCGGGTCGGTGTCCGCATGGAAGAGCAAAGGAGCAGCACGTGCAGGCGAGGGTGGCAGCATGGATGGGTGAGCCAGTGTCGGTCGCGGTCCCAACATGAGCAGCATGGAGTTGAGTTAAGTACATATCGTTGAGCCTAGCACCCAGAGTTGAGTTAAGCACAAAGAGTTCAGGTAAGCACATACACCTGATTCAAGCATATGGTGCATGTTCACGAGTTAAGCACATATGGTTGAATGAATGACACAGAGTTGGATAAAGCACCATCCCATGCGGCATGCTCCCTCCGGTGTTTGTCAACCCCAGCTTGTCACCCCCCAAGGCCCACCCCCCTGCCTGATCAGAGCCCTTGCTGTGGCCTACATGATACCAGCACTATGGATTAACTATAGAGCCAGGCAGGTGATTGCCCTTGCAAAGCCGACACTAACCATATTCATTTATTTCACTAAATAGTACTACTATATTTATACTGCTTTTATACTGCGAGGAATATAAAAGCGATCGCCTCCTCACGCACCATTAACCAGATTCATAAATTTCACTGCATCATACCAAAGTTATGGGCTTTTTAAAGTTCTGGTCACGCACCGGAGCCATTCACCATGAACTCGTGCCCCGTCGTGACCCCCGACCGGTAGTGGAAGTCATTCCATGTGTAGCAGTTCGCGTCCTGCGTGTCAGCGTAGTCGGCAAAGGAGAGGCCGACCGGGTAGCGGCGGTGGGTGGAGGGCGAGTCGGCTGTGACGAAGCACACGCCGCCGCCGGCTTCCACCGGATCCACCGCCTGCACACGTTCATTCAAGGCGGTGACATTAAAGACCACCACACATTCAAGACCGTACCATTCAAGGCGGTGACATTAAAGAACGTCACGTTCAAGCTTGCCACGTTCAAGATCGCCACATTCACGACCATCACGTTCAAGCTTGTCATGCTCAAGACCGGCAACGTATCAAGAAAAAGTGCCCACAAGTTTGAAGTAGAAGAAAAAGTCAGTGCTATGGGGCATCCGCCAGTCAGTCCGTGGGTGAACAGTGCACACGAGGGAGCAATGATGGCTTGCGATTGAGTGAGGGTCTTAGGGTCTGGGCAATGTTCTTATCGACGATTGAGGTGCATGGTACAAGCCCATTTATGGAGGTGAGGTAAGGAGCTAGTTTCATTCAAAGAACATGTCGTTCCGTTCAAAGTAAATAACGTTCCTCACAAAGTAAATGACGTAATGATTGGTGGTTGATGGGACCATCGATTGATTCCCAGGATAGGCAGGAAAAGCTTTGCACCATCGAATGGAGGACATAACATGCACTGTGTGTGAGAGGAAGGGGGGGCGGGGGGGGGGGGGGGGGGGGGGTGTTGAAAGTACCTAGGCTGTAGGCACACCCTACTGAGTAAGAAACTGAGGAAACCCTGCCATGAACAAGTTAGGACGTGACACAATGTGATAACAACTAGATGACCTCACATTTCAAGGCGATGAATGGAGCGAGCAATGCCCCTCATGTGCCACAGCAGGATCAGCCATGCTCTATAATTCGCGCTACTTGCACAGGTTTGCAACATGTGACATGTCTGAAAGCTTAACAAAACAACAACAAACGAATCCATAAAGAAAAAATGCCCTCACGGTCGACCACTACAGCGCTCTTACCCTGCATATGGCCTAAACAGCAAAAGCTATGCCCTGACGGGAAATGGTGGACAGAGCAAGAGGCCAAAGCGACAAGGTGGATGCCAATAAGATTCTGATACTCATCACACATAGGAACTGGTTGGCGCCTTTGTGCATTCTTGTTGAGGGGAAGAAAGACTGCACACATACACAGCTAGCTCAACAACAGCTAGCACACCAGGCAAAGAGAGCGACTGCGCCATGTGGATCCGACATGCCAATGGTGGACACAACGAGTCAGTGGTGGAAATTCGAGGTGGATATTCAAGGTAGTAATTCGAGGCTGAAATTAGTAGGGTGAACTGAGAGGCTGAGAGGGACAGAGCCACGGCAGCCAGACGCAGAAGATGTCACCGTGGTCGCAGAGGGCAAGTTGTGAGAATTGCAAAGGCAATTAAAACTTTTAAAAATCCTACAAACCACGTCGTTATGCGGATGCTCAAAAAAGAAAGATGCCAGAGGCTTAAACCTGGGCTGGACATCTTTTAAGGAAGTTTGCACGGAATGTTGTTTTGGGCACAAATGCAACCAAAGTGTGAGTAGCATGGGGCTCTCCTGTCACTAGCATCCCACTCGCTGTACAATTATAGCATGACAAGAGACCTGTTTATCCCTTACGGATTTCTTCCGACCCTATGTTCGACTGAGCCATTGGCCCAGCTGGCCAGGTCAAGCGTACTCGGCTCTACTCGTCAACCGACCCATAATGCCAAAGCAAATCCAGTATCAAATTCCAAGCGCAAATCCGCGTATGGCATGAAGAATGACAGGATGAACCTATCAGTTGACGAGGAAGACTTACAATTTTCCGCTGTTTGGTCTTGGACAACATTTCCAGGAGCACCTGGGATGTTCTTTGAAACTTGGAGAATTTTGGGCGCGCAATCAGGGTGTTTTTGGTGATCTCTCGGGCATCCACAGTAAGCTTTGGCACAACATCGAACTTTCCATAACGATACTCGATGGGACAAACAAATCGACTGTCCATGTCCGTATCCTGGTCATGCTCATCTTCGCCTGGATGAGCCATTCGGATGGCTGCACTGTCCCCGAGATGCAACGCGGACATTCCTGTGGGACTGGGTTCCTCGTCAGAAGAAACGTCGGCATTTGCAGAGGCAACTGAAAACTCTGGTCGCAGAGATATGAGAATATCTGAATGTGATACATTGAACACCAGCAGATGCACGCCTATGGGCGTTTTATCGTCACGGGCGCGTGGTGACGACCACGGAAAGCTGGACTGCATCGCGAGGACTACACGACTACACAAATTGTCACACCGGTCCGGCGGTGGCGCTCAATTTCATTCCCCCAAGGAAACGATGTCGGGACACGGCGAAAACGCCTCAAATTCTGAAGCTTCGCCATCGGAGTTATCCTTCGCGCATCGCTCTGTCCACACAGTTACGTCGCCCATGTGCTCCACGAATTTCTCAATCCGGACGAGATGGCAGTTTGCTATTCATCATGTTGACAAACGAACTCCAGATCAGCTCGCCTCTTACAATATGCAATCCGATCGTGTATGTTGTTGAATGTTCCCCACCGCGACTTGAAATTTGAGTGTTGACCGTCGGGTCGTCCAGTCTGTCAGTCAGTCAGTATATTTGCTACCCGAATATTGACCGTTCCCAGTACGGTCATATTGTACCGGCTGCTAGTTGAGCACAACTAGGCATCCCTGGTCGGCGTCCTTTGGCTTGCTGGACTTGGCAATGAACTTGGCATAGCTTGGCATGATCAAGATTGCTTGTCGCGGGAGGCCTTTGCACGTGGCCCGTGGGGCAATATGTACATGTACCGTACCGGAGTAAATGTTACGCAGTCGCCGACGGTACCCCCCCTGCAGTCGCCAACTCGCCATCGCTCATCAGGCAGCCAGCGCGCTTCCTGTAACAAATGCATAGAATCGAGTTTACAATGTGACGAGAAAAGCGAAAACGCCACCATTCCTCTCGGGTCGGGTCGCAAATGCTAGAGGCCAGAAATGCGCCAGGTACGACCGAAGCTGGATAATGCCTAGACTCGACTTGTTGAAACAGAAAAAAATCAATGCGACAACCAGTGCAGACCAGAAATAACGTCAGTTTTGACATGGGCGTGTCCAACCATGATGAGTGATGATATCAAGCTAAGGGATACAGCGTGGAAGCAAAAACCGTCATAACAACGCGACATGTTAAGTGAAAATATTACTATTTCTGGACGCATGTGCTCAGCGTGGCCGGTTGCGAGGCACGGAGCAAATAACTGCAGCCTCTGTAGACTTAAGGATGCCCGACGCATGACTCTTGATTAGGTTATAAGTCACGCAGTCCCTTGGGAGCCGTATGACTGTTAGTACCCCGAAAGAAAGATGAGGCGCGTTCATCACAGAGACTGATTACCAATCCGCGCGTGTGGCTAACCATGCCCTGTTGATTTCCATGGCACATAAGTGCGAACTTTGAAGTTAGGATATTGCATGTTTGAAATCGTCACCATCCCGGCGGGCTTATTGTCTTTCCTCGCAGCATAGCAGCACTGTTGTACGATGGCAGCAATCATGAAAATCCCGGGCAGGTTTTATGCAGCAATTAATTAATTACCTCCATGAGTTGGTTCCTAGGAAGCTGACCGCCAGCCCGAATTGTAACTTTAAATTCGCAGCCAGCGCTCGTCTAACTTTGTCTATTGTGCAGCGAGAAATGGATGGAGAGAAGGTTGCTTTTGGTAGGATCTCGACATACCGTGGCGTCACTTTTTTATCGACCGTTACCGAGCATGCAGAGGCCTTCTTCGTTGCAAAGGCCACAGGCTAAAAATGCCCCATAAAACACGTGCTCCCGTTGGGGAGTCACGGAGTATTAACCCCCCAAGGGATGGATGGATGGATGGATGGATGGATGGATGGATGGATGGATGGATGGATGGATGGATGGATGGATGGATGGATGGATGGATGGGTGGGTGGGTGGGTGGGTGGGTGGGTGGGTGGGTGGGTGGGTGGGTGGGTGGGTGGTGGGTGGGTGGGTGGGTGGGTGGGTGGGTGGTGGGTGGGTGGGTGGGTGGGTGGGTGGGTGGGTGGGTGGGTGGGTGGGTGGGTGGGTGGGTGGGTGGGTGGGTGGGTGGGTGGGTGGGTGGGTGGGTGGGTGGGTGGGTGGGTTGGTGGGTGGGTTGGTGGGTGGGTGGCGGTGGGTGGGTGGGTGGGTGGGTGGGGGGGTGGGTGGGTGGGTGGGTGGGTGGGTGGGTGGGTGGGTGGGTGGGTGGGTGGGTGGGTGGGTGGGTGGGTGGGTGGGTGGGTGGGTGGGTGGGTGGGTGGGTGGGTGGGTGGGTGGGTGGGTGGGTGGGTGGGTGGGTGGGGTGGGTGGGTGGGTGGGTGGGTGGGTGGGTGGGTGGGTGGGTGGGTGGGTGGCGGTGGGTGGGTGGGTGGGTGGGTGGGTGGGTGGGTGGGTGGGTGGGTGGGTGGGTGGGTGGGTGGGTGGGTGGGTGGGTGGGTGGGTGGTGGGTGGGTGGGTGGGTGGGTGGGTGGGTGGGTGGGTGGGTGGGTGGGTGGGTGGGTGGGTGGGTGGGTGGGTGGGTGAGTGGGTGGGTGCGTGTATTTGTGCATGTGTGTGTGCTGCTTACGTGTGTGTGCCGGGCGGGCGCCGGGCGGGCGGGCGGCGGGCGGGCGGGCGGGCGGGCGGGTGCGCGGGCGGCGGGCGGCGGGCGGGCGGGCGGGCGGGCGGGCGGCGGGCGGGCGGGCGGGCGGCGCGGGCGGGCGGGCGGGCGGCGGGCGGCGGGCGGCGCGGCGGGCGGGCGGGCGGGCGGGCGGGCGGGCGGGTGGGCGGGCGGGCAGGCGGGTGGGTGGGTGGGTGGGTGTGTGGGTGAATGGATGGATTGGTGGATGGACAAAGAATCGAAGCGGTCTATTGTATCTATCTAATGCCTAAACTAACAAACCGAGGGACATGCCACACAGCAGGTAGTGCCTAGTTCTAGCGGTCACGCCGGGCGTTCTTCCCAAGATGGGTGACATGCCTCTTACCCACAGGGGGGGGATCGTTGTCCTCTACCACCTGGGCCCGGATGGCCTTGCTCTGCATCTTTATCCATATCAGGAAGAGGCCTGAGCCCCTCATGTCCTCTTCTAGTCTCTAGATGCTTCCGGCTAAACGTGCGGGCAGCCTGGCGTGTCAGATCGCTGGGTCCGTCCCACGTAAGGAGGTGCCTACTTGGCTGTGCGCTTCGCTGCCCTGCGGTTGGGCCCCGCGTCGTGTCTAGCTGGTTGGTGCGAGCCAAGTGCCTGACGAGAACTTTGTAATCTAGACTGTTTAACAGTGCTAGTGATCTGCGCTGGTTGATTTAGACTTGGTATAAGTGGCAAGCCCAAATACAAATCTTCTCTACCAATGTGCACTTCATATCATCCTACACTGAAAATGAATCTCAACGCGTTGGTGACAGCTTCTTCTCGAGGGCGTTGGTGAGGATACCCACGTCTCGGCGACGAGCCTCCACCTCCAAGTCTGACGAGCCTCCGCCTGCTGAGTGGCAGACAGCCATCCGCGTCATGCTGTACAAGAAGGGCTCTGCTGCTGACCCCGGTAACTACCGGGGTGTCTGCGTCCAGAGCGCCGCGCATTAAGGTCTTCATGTGCATGATGCTGCACAGGCTCCGCGCCGCGCTAGACCCACACCTGAGTGAGTCTCAGATGGGTTTCCGTCGTGGTCGTAACATGCATGTGTTTGTCGTGCGCCGGTTGATGGAGGAGGTGCGCCGCCTTTGCCCTGACAGTTTGCCGCTGGTCTTCATTTTTGTTGACTATATCAAGGCCTTTGACACGGTCCTCTGGGAGGCTCTTTGGGCCATCCTACCTCTGGATCGGGTGCCACCAGCGTTTATTGCTGCCATTCGTGGACTGTATATGAGGGCTCGTGAACAGGCAGTAGTGCGGACTGCGGAAGGCACCACCCCACCATTCCCCCATCACCACGGGGTGTGGCAAGGTTGTGTCCTGTCCCCATACCTGTTCATTATTGTCGTGGATCACGTCATGTGCCGGGCACGTGCGCGCTTTACTGGTTCGAGCCAGGCTTGGACATCCTTAACGAGAAAGAGCACGGCGGGGTCGGCACTGGCTACCGCCTGTCAGACCTGATTTATGCGGACGACACCACCCTCATCGCGCGCCCCGAGCCGACATTCATCACCATTCCCTCACCATTCATCTTCATCATCCTGAACGACTCGAACACGCGGACAAGATAACGGCAGGCTCGAGCTAGCTACCATGGTCCGGATTCTCCCGATTTCTGGCCTGCGCTGGTTGTCTCCTTGACATTCAGACCTGGCTGGACTGTCTGGGCCTGGAGGCAAGGGCGGTGGGGTTGGAGATTAGTGTCAAAACTGAGGCGATGGTGATTGGGGCCTCCAGTAGCCCACCGCTGCCGCGCCTGCTCGACGGGACGGAGGTCCCGTTCCGCGTTCGCTTCAAACTGTTGGGGAGTATGCTCCCTGACACCGCAGACGATGTGGACATCCGCATCGGCCTGGCCTGGGCCAGGCTCCGTTCGCTCAACACCTACTGGCGCTCGAAGGGCCTGGGCGAGCACCGCAAGCGCATGCTCTTCAAGGTCCTCGTCCTCACGGTGCTCACGTATGGCGCCGAGGCGTGGACAATCACACCCACACTGGCAGCTAAGCTAGACGGCACGGTTTACAGGATGCTCCGACAGGTCCTGAACGTAGGGTTTTCCAAGCATAGGTCATTAGAGTCTTTGTATCAGGGTATCCCTCGCATTTCGGACAAGATTACGCAGCGTAGGATAGCATTTGTAGGACACCTTGCTCGTGTAGTTTTGGTTGTTTTTGTTGTTGTTGGTGTACACGTGTGTGTTTTCCCTATCAACCTTTCTTGTTACCCTCTGTCTCCCTACATGCAGGTCTTCCTAGAGATAGCCACGCGGCTCCCGCGGCGCTTTCGCGTCTTTCCTCTCAGACAACTACCCTAGTCCTTCCACGGCGTTGGATCGCCATGCGTCCAGGCATAGTTGTCTCACTTCATAGTTGTGTCTCCTTGACAGTTGTCTCATAAGAAAAATTTTAAACACGGTGTAGTTTGATTTAGAAGCTCAAAATTTATTGATAATTAGAAACCAGTGAAGCCAGCTATCCTAGCCATTGCACTTAGTTTGTGATGGTGCATACAGGGGAAACCTGGTCAATAAAAAATAGCATAAACATTTTGTCGGCAGGCTCAGAGCTGCCCTGTCCTTCAATGGTAAGGGGGCCCTTAGAAAGGCCTCTAGAAGCACAGATGTACTACACACGCGCGCACAGTCTGCTGCTCTGGACAGGCGCGGTGACACGTTGGCGTCACCGGACCTCCAAGTCAGGGACAAAGGGGTTCATGTTGATGGGGTACCCAAGGAGCCTGCGCTTTACTGGCCGGCCTCGGTCCGCTTGGCAGTCCACAGGCGGTCCAGGGACGAGTCCGCATCACCCTGTCAGCATAGAAACAACAACGGATGATGAAAGGAAAGACAAGCCACGTCAAAGTGAGCCCATGACACCCCCAGCGAGTTTATGTTCGCATTATCACTACCATCTTTCACCAATTTTTCATTAAAAGATGCTCCTGTCCACACCGGCTACATCCATTATTCATAATTGCAGCCACGGATTATAGTATCAATGAGACAACCAGCGCAGGCCAGTTTTCGGGAGAATCCAGACCATGGTAGCTTCTGATCAGAAACACATACAACAACAGCCGACATAGAAGCAAACATACAAGCAGAGCATTGAGAGCCCTCAATGGAGCCCTTGACACACGCATGCCGGCAAAACAAAGCAGCGGTGCTGCTGGGAAAGAGCACGTGGATCGATAACCTTCTTCACAGTGAGAGAAAGAGTCACACCCGCGGTAACAGACGAAGAGACAGCAAAAAGCTGCGGTCTTGAAAATGTCTGGCGGCAACAGAGGACAGGCCCATGGGCTGAAGCGGGTGGTGTGGGGCATGAGGGATTTCTTATCAGAAACAAGACAATGACAGACACAACATGCCTGCGCTAAGAACTGCATGTACCTAGCCCACATAACATCATGTCGTAAGCTGAGAACAGGACAACGAAAAGGCCAGTTTGCAAAAAAAAAAAAAAAGACTGACCACATAATTCTGTGGTAATGTGCCTATGCATTCAACCATGGACAAACTCTTGCCAAGCCAAGACAGCTTGCTAGAGCTCCAATTGATGCTGATAAGACTCCTTCCGCAACTATGACATGCCTATAAGCTCTGCAGGATGACACAGGAGAGCATGGTATACTCCAATGTATTATGTAACCAATAACCTGGCCTCTAAACTAGCTCTGAAAGTCTAAGATTTGAGGAAACGTAACTGGGAGTGCATTGCCCATTACTTGCAATCTTGAATGCCAATAGAGACCTACCAAGTATACGCGTAAACCCTATAGTATACGCTGAGGCAAACTATGGTGGCTGGCTCTCACTAAAGACATCCAACGACCTTGCAAACCTATCTAAGCATCTCCCCAAAATCTTTACCATCCCGGTCGAGGAAGCATGAAAACCCAAAGTGGTGTCCATGGGGGCCACGAATAACATAACGTAACGACAGAGAGCACAATCGATTCCAGAGTACGTGAATAAGACGACTGGTCTTTTCCCTGACCTGAGCACGCACAGCCCCAGTGAACGCGAAGGTCGTGAACTGGCCAGTGTAGACGCCGTTCTCATCCAAATGTCCAATGTTAATCTGGACGGCCGCATGGTCATCAGAAGAGATGAGGCGGTTCGTGGCCGAGCTGCGGGCAAAAGACGGATATTACGCAACCCACACGCAGATTCGCCGCCATAACCGCCACTGTTAATTCCAGCTGCATAGTGTTTACCCAGCGCTTTGTTACCCAGCGCCGTAGTGGCTATGGCTAGCCAAACTTCTTCTTGTCGTCTAATCGCCCTAACTCATTACACTCGACGCCCAGTAGCATGGCCCCATCAACGCATTCCAAAAATTTCAAACGAACTAAACGCAAGAAATCGTACCACTTCCTGGGAATGTACAGATCGACGTTCTCTCCCTCTTCGTTAATCATCCTGACCGGTAAGTGCTGGGAAAGCCTGGAGGGCAGGTGCAAAGGCCGGGAGAAAGAGGCCAATACCGGGAAGATGGCAGGAAGATATGGGCGGCGGCACCATGGCGTCGTGTACAGGAGGCAGCGCGGCGCGCCCTGTATGAGCAGCGTACATGCTGTGTTGCATGCGGACTTCCGCGGAAGGCATGCGGTTCCAGGGCAACTGGGCAAGGGGCATCCCGGCGCGGTGAACGCCGCCAGTTTAGGTACCTATTCCTGCTTCCGCATTATTTTTCCCGATGTTCTCGGAGGGCAGCAGTAGCAAGCGCCAAAAGTTCGATCCGTGGAATCTGAGCACTCGTGGGTGAGCACTGAGCAGTGCGCAATGGTGGGAATTCGCCTCGGACTTAGCGTCGAATGTGGCATCCATTGTGCCTCAATTTTTTTTTCTCGAATACAATAATATTTTGAAGACAGCACCCTTTCATTCACCGCACACTTTAGGATTAGGTTGACCTTCACCCCTGTTGCAAGACAACAGGACCACAGTAGCAGGCGTGGATGGTTGCCCGAGCGCGCGATTTTGGAGAATGCATAGGGGCTACGTACAAAACCAGGTTGGGCAACGCAGCTTGCCATCGGAATTTTCTACGGGCCTGTGTCGATTTGAATGGGGGCTTCCAAACGTCGGACGCCACTAGACCAGGTGTTTAATAGCTAGGGCAGCCGGGAACTTCTGCACATAGATATCCACTTTGGATTCACACGTGGTTGAGTATGGAACCGTGGAGGGGTGGGCGAGTCCATTTTTCTTGGGTGAACGGAAGTAATGCCGTCCGACTATGCGAAACGTTCGCACCTGCCCAGCAGGGCGCGGAACAAATCGGATGTGGCGGTAGCGAAGTTTTCACTAAACAGTGGAATTACCCAAGTATGGACGAGCGTAAATTAGCCCATGATGCACGGGCGCTCTTCACCGACGTACACAAGGAACTGGAGCGCCTGTCCGATCCTAAAGACAGGCACGCTTGTTTCCCTTTCTCTGTTTTTCCTTTGCTCTGCTTTTGCTTTGCTCTGTTTTCTTTACAGTTGGCAGTCTATGTTCTATAAGTTGGCGCTTTCTTCTCGCCCCCCGGCCCTGCCTGGACGAGGCCACGTGACCGATTCCGCGCAGCGTGCGTGTTTGTCACGCGCGCCCCTCGTGTAAATTTTAATAGTAATTTTTATTAATCCACTCCCTTTCGTCTGTACCGCCCCTCGTCCCCGCCCGCATGCCGCGTCTCCCCCCCCCCCCCCCACCCCCAGGAGCGAGGCGGTACGCCAGTACAGCCAGAACATCAGCTACGCGATGGGCCGCGTGGACGAATCCGATATCATCCCTGCTGGCACCGCTGCCGATGAAGACCCTGTTACTGCTGTCTCCCGTGCCGTGTGGGAGCTGCTAGAGGTCTTCTATGTGCACCCCCACGGGTCCCTGCTGCCCGCGCTGCCGCTGTCCGCGTGGCTGCGCCGCAACTCCACCTCAGGCGCGCTGTACCCTTTCGCAACCAGCCTGCCCAACTGTTACGCCCAAGTCTCGCTGGGGCCGGAGCCGGAGCAGACGCCAGCATTCTGGTCCTGCCTGCGGGCGTTTGTCGCGCTCGGGTCCCTCCACCACGCGGTCGCCCTCCTCAAGACTGCGAGCTGCCTCGTGCGACGGGAAGGCCTGTCACGTGCCAGCCTGGTGCCGGAGGACAGGAGGGTCCTCGACGCCCAATGCGAGCTGTTCGAGGCGCTGGTCGTGCTGTTGGAGAATTTCCCGGGGATTCACTCCCCCAAGGACGCCGCGGCTCGGTCGGCGTTCCGCTCCCGTTGGCTCAACCAGTTTCAGGCGCTGCTGAACACGGTGGAGCAGCGTTTCTGGCGCTACGTGGATGGTGACGGCCGCCAGGACATCAGGTTGTATGAGGAGGTGGGCCAGCTGGCCCGCGTGGTGGCGGGGGATGGCGATGCACTGGCGCACGTCGCGTCGGATTGGATGGAGCTGCTGGTGGCCACACTGCTGCACGTGCACCCAGACGCCAAGGTGGGTTGATAGCCTGGTTATAGTATTGGCGCCGTGTATTGTTTTTTGGTTGGTTGGTTGGTTGGTTGGTCGGTCGGTCGGTCGGTCGGTCGGTCGGTCGGTCGGTCGGTCGGTCGGTCGGTCGGTCGGTCGGTCGGTCGGTCGGTCGGTCGGTCGGTCGGTCGGTCGGTCGGTCGGTCGGTCGGTCGGTCGGTCGGTCGGTCGGTCGGTCGGTCGGTCGGTCGGTCGGTCGGTCGGTCGGTCGGTCGTTTCGCTTGTTTCTTTTGTGCGTTCATGCTGCTGCACGTGCACCCGGATACAACGTGGGTTCACCTGTTCATGCTTATGCTGCTGCCTGCCTTGTCTTCTACCCCCGTATTTCCCCAGGGCAGTTCGCGTTCGCTGCATTGATCATTTTCTGTCATGCCGCGTTTTCATTTCTTGTCAGGTCGTAGGGTTGACAGAGCCACAGGCGTGACGCCTTGACTATGCCCTTTTAGTGGTTTTCTCCCCACGCGCATTTTTGTGGGTTCTCCTCGGCACACGCATCTCCCCTGCACATTTTGTACTGGAGGGTTCCCTGTGCACAGCAGGATCGCTTTTCGCCCTGCCCCTTGACCTGTACCCATATCCATGAGACAATCAGCGCAGGCCAGAAATCTGGAGAATCCGGACCATGGTAGCTCGAGCCTGCCATTATCTTATCAACGTTTTTGAGTCGTTCAGGATGATGAATATGAGTAGAGATGGAAATGTGTAGCCTTTTTCATTGAATTGATGGCTTGCTAACGCGAAGACATACATTTCAAAAAGATAACTATACCTCAATCAAGGAGACAACCAGCGCAGGCCACTATGACTGCAAGCTAGCCTAGTCATGTACCCGACCTTTATACCTTACCTAATCACAGTAATGTACCCTGACTGCCATCTTCAACGATCATTGACAAGGTGGATTATGAAAGGAAGTCTTCTTCTTCTTCTTCTTCTTCTTCTTCTTCTTCTTCTTCTTCTTCTTCTTCTTCTTCTTCTTCTTCTTCTTCTTCTTCTTCTTCTTCTTCTTCTTCTTCTTCTTCTTCTTCTTCTTCTTCTTCTTCTTCTTCTTCTTCTTCTTCTTCTTCTTCTTCTTCTTCTTCTTCTTCTTCTTCTTCTTCTTCTTCTTCTTCTTCTTCTTCTTCTTCTTCTTCTTCTTCTTCTTCTTCTTCTTCTTCTTCTTCTTCTTCCTCTCGGTGCTTCATGGAGCTCCATGGGTACCAGGGCTGGGTGGATGTCTTCCATGTTGGCTCTGGTGTTTGTTACCTGCCATTTGCCACGTGTGCATGGCCTCTATCCGGTTAGCGTTTCCGTGTCCCCAGTTTTCCTGCCTTGGTGGCCAGGATAGCGGCAGGATTCATGCAACCACGAATCTGCTGGATGCTCAACC
This sequence comes from Mesostigma viride, assembly GCA_009746045.1. Taxonomy (NCBI): domain Eukaryota; kingdom Viridiplantae; phylum Streptophyta; class Mesostigmatophyceae; order Mesostigmatales; family Mesostigmataceae; genus Mesostigma; species Mesostigma viride. The sequence goes on along the minus strand of RPFO01000104.1, from coordinate 5,433,825 downwards.
GCCCAACCTCTCAACCTCCCAACCACTCAACCACCCAACCTCTCAGCCGCTCAACCGCTCAACCGCCCAACCTCCCAACCACTCAACCACCCAACCTCTCAACTGCTCAACCGCTCAACCACCCAACCGCCCAACCTCTCAACCACTCAACCACCCAACCTCTCAATTCTATCATCCACTCATCCACCCAATTGCTGGGCCATCAAGTCATCCAGCCACCCCAACCCTGTTCCCAACCCACCCATTACCCACCCACAGGTGTTTCCTCTTCTTTAACCACTTCTCCAACCTCGTACATACCTATGCTGCCCTGCATGCCACCCTGCCCAGGCCTCTTGCACGTACATGCAAACAATGGCGAGATGATGTTTCCAAGGAGGATATCCGTAGGGATGATGTTTCCAACCCTGCGCAAACCGATATGCGAATGCCGCGCAGAGTGACATGAGGAATAACACATGAATTGACATGTGAAATTGCCCACGGAATGACATGTATATTTGTGCCCGTGTTGGCGTTGACCCCCTTGGCATCGACCGCCTCCCTGTGCGCGCTTCTCCTGGTCTGTCCCCCCTTTTCCGTCGCCCTCCCTTTCTCTGTCCCCCCTTTTCCGTCCCGCTCCCTATGTCTGTCCCCCCTTTTCCGTCGCCCTCCCTATGTCTGTCCCCCCTTTTCCGTCGGCCTCCCTATGTCTGTCCCCCCTTTTCCGTCGGCCTCCCTTTATCTGTCCCCCCTTTTCCGTCGCCCTCCCTGGTCTCGCCCACACCCCGCCACACCCACACCAGCCCGACCACGCCATCTCCCACCTGCTGCGCGAGTGCATGCGCCGCAAGCCCCCACCTTCGTCCCGAACGCCCCCCAACACCTCCAATACACCCACCGATACTTTCTGGGAGGAGCTTTTCCAAGCCGTCGTCACGTCCGACACCCAAGAGGTCGTCCGCCTGTGCTCCGACAACCTCTCCTCGTGGTCCATGGCACACATCACCGATCTTCTGGCCATGGCATCCCCCTCAGCCGCCAGCGTCGTGGCATCCCCCCTCCCCGGCCGATGGGGCGTAAGCCAGGCCGAATACTACCTGCTCGAGTATGCGATCTCGATGTGCGGCCTCACGTCGACGTGGCACATTGGCGCCGCCTACCTGCAGCACTGCCCGACCTTTGGTCGCGAGGAGCTCGACATGGTCCTGGGCCGGCTGCCAGTATGCGGTGACGACCGCCTGGCACAGAAGTTGCTCCGGTTTTGTGACACAGGTGCAAAGGAGGACCCGGGTCCCGGTGGCCAGAGGATGCGTGCGCGCGCGAGCGCCATCTGCCGCGTGGTCGCCGCGCACAAGTGGGCTGCGGGGCAGCTGGCGGGGGCGGCGACCTGGTGGCAACAGGGCAGGGATTCAGCGCGACTCGCCACGCTGGGGAGCTTGCTACTGCCGCACGTCACTGCGGCTGGGACCGCCAAAGCGATGGGATCTTCAAGCGCAGCGATGGGAGGTGTAGGTGCGGATGCCAGTGACACGGGACTGGGGCTAGGGGGAGCAGCGGGCAAGGATGGTGCCGCCAGGGAGGGCATGGTGGGCCAGCTGGAGGCGGTCCACACGGTGCTGAGCCTGCTCACGCCAGACACGGCGCTGCTAGCGTTTGTCACGAGGTTCTGCGCGTTCCGCCGCGACATGGACGCAATCGCCCGGTTCCACACTAAGGGCGGTGCTGGCAATGCCACTGGGACATTTGAGCCCACCAACCAGTCCGGTATTGGCGCCAGGTCCGGTATTGGCGCGAATTCTAGTAGTACGGGCCAGGGGGGTGGCTCGGCGGGTCTGCCCGCGGCTTCTAGTGCTGCGGCGGTTGCCCGTGGCGCGATGTTTGAGGGCAAGAGCGTGCAGGCACGGTACGGCGACGCGGGGCTGGCGGTGGAGGAGATGCTGGTGGGCCGGCTGGCGCCGCGCCGGTTGTGGATGGAGATACTGGCACACGCGGTGCCCTTGCTGGAGGGGCCGTACTTGGTCTTTGGCACGCAGGCGACGTCAGCGATGATCAGCCTCGTGGAGGAGCTGGCGATGGCCCCACAGGGTATCACGGGGAAGAATTGGGGCGCCGCTGCTCGGTCGTCCTCCCGGGCGGTGCTAGGGAGCATGGCAGGTGGTGAGGATGAGGAGGTGGGCAGGTCGCTGCAGTTGCTGGTCCGGCAGGCATTGGCGAGGAATCTATCGCGAGCGTATTCGGTAGAAGGGATGTGATCTTGGGATTTCAGTATTGTGATTCATGAAGGAGAGTACTGTTAGATGAATGAGAATGTATCTGCTGTCATCATATTGAATCTGGACTCCTTGGAGTATAATTGTTGCAACATAACTGATTGGTATATTTCGGATCGCCGCAGGTGCAGCAATGGCGAACTTGAAAATCCATTAATTCTTTGCCACGTACAACAACCTCCAGCTGTCATGTGCTTTAATTCAACCATGCAGCTATAGGCTGATAAAGTTACATGCATGACAACCATAAAATTAATACGGGGGCTGGAGGCCAGCTAGGCCAGGCCTAGCAGGCCGGAGGGAATTAAGCCGGCCCCAAATACCTGCATGGCTTTCTATCAGCTTGTTGGGCTATTGCATGGTCACCATTATATTGCGCTTGGTGGTCAACCATGGCAAGTTGCCGAGCCAGCTAGGAGGGCAAGATGTCCAGAAACAGCAAAGCACCCTTGATGCCATCCACCTGGGCCAAGCAACGCACGGTATTGCACGCACGGTGACATCCACAAACCACGTACCTGTGTCAAGTGACCAAATGCACAAACCACAGCAAGATAACCACTCGTTCGGGCTAACCATGCTTCGTACATGTTCACGACCCCCCATGCAGGGGATTGGGGGTCACTTAATTCCAATAAAATGAAACCATGAAACGCACAACTCTCGATGCATTAGTCGACCTCATCGCCTAGTGTGAGCTAGACCAGAGTGTACGCACGCAATCAGCTGTCAGCGCGCACTTTCGTCGACCTAGTAACCTCTGTGTCCTTTCCGTGATTAAGGCGGGGCTACCAACAAGATATCTTCCAGCCGACACCAAACTTAATTGAATTGTTCATCCAAATGTTCCATATCCCGTCGAACAGCTACAACAGCAATCGGCAACAAAACCACTGCCCCCCCCCCCCCCGGTCCCCCTCCTCCCCCACAAACACAGCTCCCCACCGGCCAGCATGCATCTGCATGAGGAGCGAGGAATGAGGGGAAGAATGAGACAGAGTTATCAGCTGGGTTGCTGAGCGGCTGCCTTGCAAATCCACAGGGGGACGATTACCTCTTGCTGGCCAGCCGCAAGTTGCTGGGCCAGGGCATCTCGTGCGGCCCTTTCCCCCCTGTCCCCCGGCCCGCCCAGCTTGCTAGTGACCTCTGCAAGTGCGGCCTGCAGGACGGGGCAAGGGTGGCACCACATGAGGGATCGATCCATGGCGGCATGGCAGGGGCAACATGACCCATGTCCAGAGCATGGCACGTGGGCACATCTATGGAGACGCAGTTATCGGAAGGGAGCACAGGAAATGTGCAGCCTAAGAAAGATTAACGCCAGAAGGGAGAAAAATCAAGAGATCAGAGATATACTTCCACAAATCCATGTAGTGCAACGCACCTTTGTAATAGGGAACGAACCTAGTTGCAGCCAATGTACACGAGCTTCAAGTTTTGTTACACCATCTTCAATTCTGGTTACAATATTTAAGTCTTGTTACACCATATCAATTCACAAGTCACGCATTTGTCCTCATGGGTCGGCTAGATTCAGGAAAGGCCCTTCCAACGCCCACTGAGTCACCAGGTAGGTGTAGCGTGCCGACTAGGGTCGAGCCTAGCGAACACGAGGAAGTTTGGCGAAAGAAACATGGGATAAAAAGATACGTGCAAAAGAGATAGAAAATCGTCAATGCTACCTAAGGTGGTTTGAAGTCCATACCTTCTGGCACACAGCTGCATGTGTATACGAGTGTGCCGACAGCTGACATCTAGAGTAACAGTGGTGACCTTGGGATTATATCTATTGACGCGTCTCCGATGGCATAACGTAACGATAGTTACCACGGACATGGTTGGAGCCTTGGAGGTCGAACAGCCCTTTGGTCAACCCGTAGTTCGGCCCACTACAATATACTTCAGCCCGTAAGCTTAGCGTGGAGGATTCTGAGCCACAAGGATTGGATCAGCAGCGCCGACCGGGTGGCACTGCTTGGCATAAAGGCGTGCGAGGACGATGGTCAGTCAGTCGTCTCATCTCGCAATCCTCTCACTATCAGTCAACCTGATCTACGTAAACCTTTTCTGATTAATTCAACTATGTCCGACGCATGACATTGAGTCCAACCACAGTTGCAAGCTCATAAGAAGGTAAATTATAATGCTCCTGGGCCTACGCTGTGATCACAGCAAGTAGCCATAGCGTAGTGAATATCTTCCTTTTTCAGGCGTGAGTCAGTCCCGGGACGACAGTCCCGTATTTAGGAAACCATCTTTCCCGTGCCTGGCTGATAGGCTTGGCACGTTACAGTAGGACTGGCCAGGTTGCCAAGTAGCACAGTCTGCCCAAGTTGCCAAGTAGGACTGGATCACCTTATCCCAGTTGAACACACTTGCCACCAACGCCCTGTGAATTCTTCAATGACAATCGTAAATGCATACCAGTATTTATCTCACACTTAGTGACTGCAAGCCTAAGGGCACCAGCGTTGCACCAACGAGAAGCGGCCCCCCTAGTAGCAAGCAAACCTCTTTGGAGGCTAACCTGAAAAAAAAAATTGAATGCACCCTTAAAATTAGTAACCATGCATCCTATTATTTATGTGCAAAGGCGGTAGCGCGGCGGCCCTTGCATGCAATGCCTCAAAAGGTAGAAACTAGAACACAACAAGGTTGAAAGGGTATACAGCTAGAAGGGGAGCACAACTGGGACCAACTGGGATCTGGACGCGGGATGTCCAGTAGGCATTCGTGAGGGCAGGGGGACCCTAATCCCCTTTCAGTTCCTAGAAATAAACCCACTTTTTCCGATAATGCTACTATTGATTAATTAATAAAGAGTGGCGTGTTGGCGTGGGTTGTGGGGACGCGTTTCTCAGAAAACAGTCCCACCCACCCCGCCCCCTTTATCCAACCCTTCCCCACAGAAACACATATAAGAGATGCAGAAAATGAACACGCTCTTCGTAGCCAGTCTGGTGATGCGACTGCGAGGGGCAAGAAATACCTACCTCCTCTTCTGCAAGCGCGGCTTCCAGCATCGGCCGCAGCGAGTGTGACCGAGCGTGATGCTGGCGGTCGCGTTCCATCAGCTCGGCCTGACATGTAGCCCGCCACAAGCGAAAGGGCACACCGTTCCAAGGACAGTTCAGACAGCGTGGGACAGATAGGAGTGGAAAGTGTGATGCTGACGGTCCTGTTTCATCCGTGTGGCCGGACCTGGCCAGAAAGAAAGAGGGTGACCCAAGCAGAAGAAATAAGTATACAACATAAGAGGGGGACGCAAGCAGGAGAATCGACTGCATCATGAGGACTTCATTTAGAGGGAAGGAGATAGGTTGCTGCCAAAGGATGATGGAAATGCAACAGGAGGCAGAAGATGAGCAACAACACTAATAGAAGCCTTAGAGCACTCTAGCTGTGCAAGGCACTACCACTCATGCACGTGCGGGCCGTGAGGTATACCACGTGCGTCCATGACAGACACTACACTGAATAAATAATATTACATGCTGTTATATTAATTATTTGTATTTCATCATTAAATACTTCATCAGGACACCCATGAATCCGGATGGGCAATAACAACAACCATACAGGGCAAGCGGGTACCATCGTATAGTAAGAATCAAGTGTTTATGCAATAGGGTTTATGGAATGAGGCCAGAGCGAACAGCCCCGCCCTTGGGACGTCCTACCGCCTAGAGTAGCGGAAGGGATGCCCATCGCAGCATATAGTGCTATACTCGTACTACTATAGTATAGTAGCACACATATATACAATAGCACACAGTGGGGACACCCACTATACTACTATATATGTAATATCACATAGTAGGAACACCTACTATACTCGCGAGAAGCCGGCCCTGCTCCTCTCCGTTCGTGCCACCTGGCGCCCCACGCATGGCACTCTCCACGGAGCACACCAGGGTGTCCTGGCATCGCAGCCAGTGGCGGAACGAGCCCCTCACCGCACGCTCCGCTGATTTGACGTCGGGCAGCTTTAGGCCCGGCGCTGGAGCGGCTGCCTGTGGATCTGCTGCTGGTGCGTGGTGGTAGCCACTGGTGACAACACCCGCCACCCCGCCACTGCCAGCAGCTGCTGCTGCAGCAGCAGCAGCAGCGACAGCCGTGTGTGCATGCCCCTCTCCCGGCACGCTATGGGTAAAGGGGGCAGGGACCATGGACTTGGGAATGGGAATGGGGCCAACACCCGGAGGTGGAAATAAGTGGTCGGATTGACCGATCACACGTGTTGTTAATGCTGGCACAGGGCCAGCTAGAACAGTACGGCTCTTTGCCAGTGTCTCGCCGGCAGTGCCTCCAGCGGTGGGGCCCTCCATGGCACCGTGGGCTGCGCGTGTGAGGGATCTAGGGCCCAGCATGTGGCCAACCGTTGCGGATGGCAGTATGTGGCCAACCGGTGCGGATGGCAGTAGGGGAGACGGCCCTAGTGGTGCCAGCTGGCTCAAGGCGCGGAGGCGCGCCACCGCCCTGAGGGTTGGTAAGGCACCGGGCGTACAAGCAGGAGGCATGTCGGTGAGGGCACAGGGCCACCACGCAAGGAAACAAACAGGAGGCATGTGGGTGAGGGCACAGGGCCACCACGCAAGGAAATCAGAAGAGCTTTGGTGAAATAATCAATATATTATATATAATATATAATATATATATTCTGATGGGGAAGATGTTGGAGGAAATCAGACGGGGAAGCTCCGAGAAAATCAGGGAGAGAAGATCTTGGGGCTGGCAGTTTCCTATGAGTGACTGTGGGGGACGTAAGAGTGGCTGTTAGATGGATGAGTCCGGTGAGTCCGGAGAGTCTAGGCTTCGCGGGGGCCCAGGGGGTGGGATTGCCGAGACCTAGGTGCGGTGGAATATCCTACGCGGTGGGGTGGGATGGGGTGGAATCGTGATGGTTCCCCTACGGTGAAGAGAACCGGAGAACAAAAGTCTCCGCTCACGAAAATGTGGCTGGGCTGAGGTCCCTGTGTGGCATGACATGCGTGCTCGCAAACAGCTACCCTGGTGGGGCGCTGTGATCATGCGGGCATGATGATGGGCTAAAAATAGGTGGCTTGCACCTCCGCCCTGCCCAGGCACAGCGCACATGGCGGCGTGGCACTAGCAGTGACCACTATCATACGGTAGAAAGTGCCCACAACTGGCGCAGTGGCGTGTGCTCGCGAGGGGTTTCTGCATCAGAACGTGGCCCACGAGAACACGGCCATGAATTCAGTGGCGTGTGCTCGCGAGGGGTTTCTGTACCAGAACGTGGCCCACGAGAACACCCATAAGAACACCCACAAGAACACCCACAAGAACACCCATAAGAATTGATGGTCACCTCCATCCCGAATGGGCTAGGCCAGCGAGCCAAGAGAAGACAAGAGAGGCCCCAAGTGCACAAGAGGTGCACAGATAACTAAAGAGGCACATGAGCGTACATTAAGTGCACAAACACCAAAGGAGACGTCTACCGTACAACAAGCACCTGCACAAGAACGGATCCGCAAGTACGGGGCATGAGAAGGACCAGGGGCCTAATGCATTAATTAAAGTTGTATAGTTTTAGTTTCAGAATTCTAAATTCTGGTGACGTGAGGCAAGGGACACCACGCACACAAAGAGGCATGAGCTGGCGGGAGTTACAGGCAGGCAGTCGAGAAGACCAGAAACTCCTGAAGGGGTCAGTCACGTAAGTCGTTTCTAGGATGTGGCATGCCTTCACTTGTCTGCTAAGCATGCCACGAGTGTCACGCATTCAAGCACGCGGCTGCATCGCGTGAGCATAGCTTCCTATAGTTTATTCCTATCATTTCATTCCTATTGGTCATTCCTCCATGGAATGGGCGGTGGAGACAGGTATAGGGAGGCCAGGAATACAAACGCTACAGCCCACTAGGCAAGCAGTACAACCCACTAGGCGAGCAGTCTCACCCACTAGGCAAACTCTATAGCCCAATAGCCACCCAATGTAATAACCCCAGCCAGGAATACCTGCGTAAATAATGCTGCTGCTGCGCACTCCCGCACAGCCATGGAGAAGCCACATTTAGCCTACCTTTGCAAACCTTCGCTGCCATGTGGCGAACCATGGGAATCGTGTGCCCTGACATCGCCGCTACCTCCGCTCGCAGGGCCAGATCCTTGTTTGTTTTGTTTATAATGCGGGCTCCTGCTAGATACTCGGTCGAAGCAATGCTGGCTCTTGGCACACCCCTGCTGCCACGGGTACAGCGTCAGTGACACGTGGGGAAACACGAGGGTGTACACCATAATACTGTCATCCTCGCCGCGCCGTCTTCTCTTTGGCGATGGCGCCCGCTCGGACTCATGGTCCCCAGCTGGTAGATGCGGGTCCATACTCTCACGTGGCAGCCCGCAGGGTGATCGGGCGCCATGGCAGCCAACAGTAGCGGTTCCTCCCAGCCCTTCGAGCAGGGGCTCAACAGCGGGAGTCTCTTGTATGAAGGCTTTTATTTGCGTCGGCTCGAGGGCGTACACGTAGCGACCTTCGAATACGAGCACCGGGCGCATGCCCAGGGAATGGACGTCGCCTCTCACATCCGGCTGTTTATCGAGGGAGGGCAGGTATACTTCAACATCCAGCCGGGAGGGGTGCTGGCCAGGGATATCTGCGCAGAAACAGAGATATGCCGCGTCGGGATCTCGGGCCCCTCGGTAATTGCCTTCGCATCCGCCATATTGATCATGTACGCTCATATGAAAGGAGCCCGCGCCGCAGAACACAAGGTCATCGCCTTCGCAACTTGCCAGGGGATCGGGTTGCGCTATCTCGGCTTGATCATCGTGGCTAATTCTTCGTAGCCAAGGCTGTACATTCAGAAAAGCTCGGCGATTCATTTTGAAGCCGGCTTATTGCGATAGACGCGACCTGCTCGTCGTAACGTCTGAAAGTTCAAGCCGGCATGCTCAGAACACGGGTGGAAATTAGAAAGCGAAACTAGTTTTGCGGGATGCCGCTATCGCTCATGTTTAGATTCAGTCCGTCTGCGTCGACATTCTAGGCCGCTAGCAGCGGAAAATCTGACTGTATAATTGTATCACTACCGTCCTTGCCAGATGCTAGATTGCCGTTTTCCGTGCTGTTTCTGCAAGCTTATGCCCCTTGCCGCCTATCCATGCATCCTTCCCGCTGCCAGGAGATGACTCGAACTTGTCGAGCAAGGTCTTACAACCAGCGGCCATCAATCGACATTTGCGCAGAGGAAATAGGCGACCACTGGTCACCCGGCATAGCCGGTCATTTGACGGGAGCCTTACTGCCTGTACTTCTTTGCTTTTCTTTGACAGACTTGAGCGAGAACGGTTTCTTGGCGCGCTTATCAAACCGTCTCCATGCCAGGAACCTGGCAGGGTTTATAACTAAACTTTCAAGCTCTTTCAAGCAAAGCAAAGCTTAACAAGCCAATCGGAAGCTGCGGAAATGGCGCCAGCTGGAGACCGGGAAGATCTGACAAATTTACTGTGGCGTTCGTGCAATCAGGGCGCATGGCAGCCAACTGCCAACTGCTGCATCCGAAAATGCTTGCTTTTTTTTTCCTAGGCCTGATAAGCCTTGGAAGAGGTTTACAGATTATATTACAAGGCTAGTAGGTTGGGTTGATACAATCACTTTAGTTATGGAATTAGTATTGCGGTTGTTTCATGTCATGAATGGCTCCGACAGGCGACAATGCTGTCGGCATGCTGGACTTCTCTATACCGTTAATCCGATGGGGTACGCTTGCATGGCAAGCTGGGCATGCATACATATATAGCCCAACGACCATAAGGCTGTAGAGCTCCTTCCTTTCGGATCGATTTTTGAGAACCTTGAATGGTTTCCACTTGCAGAGACGAATTCGGTCATTTTGGTATCTGAAGGACGCGGCCGATCGAGCTAAATTAGACATGATCACGAAATACCTTGCTGCGCGTGAGGTACGTAGAAGGTGTCGAACAGTACAATCTGTTCATGGGTAAGTGCTGGATATCCTTCGACACAACCCGCCAGAGAAGACAATCACCGAAAGCCAAGTTGCAGTCATGTCACGCGCACCACTGCTGGGGTTACCGGACGAATGCCTGCAAACCATCTTGTCCAGGTTGGAGCTGGACGAGCTGGCGCGACTGATGACCGTTTGCAGGTAAAGCCCAACGCGGCGCTTGCTGACAGGATTTCTTGTGTGACACGATCGCGGTACCGTTTGGTGCTAGATGGCACATACTTTGACATATCCATGGGATTTATATTGGTATGGTTTCGTAGGAATGTACCTCAACTTTCATGGTTTTCCGGCTCACCAGCGTCACTATCGTCATTATTTGACATTCGTCAGTATCATTAGTTAAATGGCGATGGCGATAGCGCTTGAGTGGTAGCATCCTGGCTGGCTGGCATGATTGGCCATTTCTTTTTCAGAGTCATAGCTTCCCCAGCTTCAGACTTCTTACCCCCAGATCAAGAAGTTCTCTGGAATCGCTTTCTGGAGTCCAGTCCTGCAAGATATCTTAACTCTAGTGAAATTTCTCGTTTGATTCGATGCTTTTTTACTTTCTGGAATCTGCAGGGCGCTGAGCGCGTGCGCCGCAACCGTGCTGCGCGCCCGCAAGCTCGTCCACCTGCAGGGCGGGCTGGGCCGCCGCATGAACACGGCCCTGCACTGGGCCAACCGCTGGTGTGCCGAAGCCGAGCAGCTCTCGATCGACGACGCCTATCTCCTCAGGCAAGTTGGATGATGTGACCGGCCACAGCCTGGTGGTCAGAAAAGGCGGTTTCAGTGAATGCTAGTAAACATCACAACACCTATCTCCTCAGGCAAGTTGGTCGCGGTAAATCCCAGTAACCTAAAGATGGAACAAGCCCGAGCCATGAACCCTCAAAGCCTGTCTTTTGACAACAATCGACTATTATAAATATTCGTCTTGATACTTGGCACGATGGATGATAGCATTCATTTATAAATGATAGCAATCATGAATCATCATTCAATATCATCCATCATTTATCATGGATGACCTTGCGAGCGCCGCTATTGGTGGGCGCTTTCTTATTATTGGACTTTCCTGCGTGGGGCTGGTCACAGTAACCAATGTAACTGTCTGGAACTATGAGGCCAACCGCCTTCAACGAGGGTGGTACAACTGTACCAAAAGCACTTTTGCTGTATGCCACGTTGTTTGATGTTACAGCCTGCAATGTTGCATTGCACAGGGATGTCGCACATCTTTGAGCGATGAGCGCTGGGGGGAGCGCTGGGGGGATTCGATTAAAAAATAAGTGTTCGCAAGGAATGTTCACATAGGACTTCATCGTCGCACATCTTTGAGCGATGAGCGCTGGGGGGATTCGATAAAGAAATAAGTGTTCGCAAGGAATGTTCACATAGGACTTAATCGTCGCACATCTTTGAGCAATGTTCCCAGGAGGTACTCGCGGTTGTATTCGCTCATCTCTGCGTGCACGAGGAGGTATTCAAGGAACATGTGAAGGAGGGTGTTCAAAGGGCTTTACACCGCCCATGCTCCATGACCGAGTGCTTTGGTGCTCTTGCAGTAGCGCCTGTGCTTTGGTGTTCTTGCAGTGACGCCTGTGCTTTGGTGTTCTTGCAGTAACGCCTGTGCTTTGGGGTCCTTCTGCTCGTTACACTGGCATCAGAACTAACCACATCGCCACTCCACGCCGTCCTCACCTCAGCATTTTCATGTGGTCTCTACCCTAATTGTTGTATCAGGGGAACCTTCCATCTCTCTCTATCCATAGCAATCAGTGTGTCAGCGTCTATGAAGCCTTCAATAATTGTGGGTATGGACACCCCGTGGGCTCACATAAGCCCCCCCTGGCCCCCTTCCCCCCCTGTACCTTCTTCTACGATTCCTCCATAATCTTCCTCTAGGAGGAGCCAGTAGCCATGGAGCATCAGCCCTTGGAATGATGAATGCCTATGTAAGACAATCAATCGGAAATATATACCTACTAAGTACCTACTTCCCCTCTGGTCTTCCTCTATGGCCTTCCTCTATGGCCTTCCTCCGTGGCCTTCCTCCATGGCCTTCCTCCATGGCCTTCCTCCATGGCCTTCCTCCATGGCCTTCCTCCATGGCCTTCCTCCATGGCCTTCCTCCATGGCCTTCCTCCATGGCCTTCCTCCGTGGCCTTCCTCCGTGGCCTTCCTCCATGGCCTTCCTCCGTGGCCTTCCTCCATGGCCTTCCTCCATGGCCTTCCTCCATGGCGATGTCCTTGTAGCAGGGCCCACGGCATCCAGCAGTTCCTCTGCTCCCACGCTCGCACATTGACACACGTCGCCATTCATGATGGGCAAGGGCTGGACTTCTCACGCCAGGGTGGTCTGGCGCCGCTCCAGGAGATGCCATTATCGCACCTGGACTTGAGGTGAGAACGGCACGCTCGGCTCGGATATGTGACGCTCGTGAGGCCGGCTCTTTCAACGAGTAGCATGTGTAGGGGTGCTTATGCGGCGGCCTCTGATCACCAGAAGTGTGTTTAGGGGTGCTCATGAGGCGGCCTCTGATCACCAGAAGTGTGTTTAGGGGTGCTCATGAGGCGGCCTCTGATCACCAGAAGTGTGTTTAGGGGTGCTCATGAGGCGGCCTCTGATCACCAGAAGTATGTTTAGGGGTGCTCGTGAGGCGGCCTCTGATCACCAGAAGTGTGTTTAGGGGTGCTCATGAGGCGGCCTCTGATCACCAGAAGCATGTATAGGGGTGCTTATGAGGCGGCCTCTGATCACCAGAAGTATGTTTAGGGGTGCTCATGAGGCGGCCTCTGATCACCAGAAGTATGTGTAGGGGTGCTCATGAGGCGGCCTCTGATCACCAGAAGTGTGTTTAGGGGTGCTTATGCGGCGGCCTCTGATCACCAGAAGTATGTTTAGGGGTGCTCATGAGGCGGCCTCTGATCACCAGAAGCATGTATAGGGGTGCTTATGAGGCGGCCTCTGATCACCAGAAGTATGTTTAGGGGTGCTCATGAGGCGGCCTCTGATCACCAGAAGTATGTTTAGGGGTGCTCATGAGGCGGCCTCTGATCACCAGAAGTATGTTTAGGGGTGCTCATGAGGCGGCCTCTGATAACCAGAAGTATGTTTAGGGGTGCTTATGAGGCGGCCTCTGATCACCAGAAGTATGTTTAGGGGTGCTTATGAGGCGGCCTCTGATCACCAGAAGTATGTTTAGGGGTGCTTATGAGGCGGCCTCTGATAACCAGAAGTATGTTTAGGGGTGCTCATGAGGCGGCCTCTGATCACCAGAAGTATGTTTAGGGGTGCTCATGAGGCGGCCTCTGATCACCAGAAGTGTGTATAGGGGTGCTTATGAGGCGGCCTCTGATCACCAGAAGTGTGTTTAGGGGTGCTTATGAGGCGGCCTCTGATCACCAGAAGTATGTTTAGGGGTGCTCATGAGGCGGCCTCTGATCACCAGAAGTGTGTATAGGGGTGCTTATGAGGCGGCCTCTGATCACCAGAAGTGTGTTTAGGGGTGCTTATGAGGCGGCCTCTGATCACCAGAAGTATGTTTAGGGGTGCTTATGAGGCGGCCTCTGATCACCAGAAGTGTGTATAGGGGTGCTTATGCGGCGGCCTCTGATCACCAGAAGTATGTTTAGGGGTGCTCATGAGGCGGCCTCTGATCACCAGAAGTATGTTTAGGGGTGCTTATGAGGCGGCCTCTGATCACCAGAAGTATGTTTAGGGGTGCTCATCAGGCGGCCTCTGATCACCAGAAGTATGTTTAGGGGTGCTCATGAGGCGGCCTCTGATCACCAGAAGTATGTTTAGGGGTGCTCATCAGGCGGCCTCTGATCACCAGAAGTATGTTTAGGGGTGCTTATGAGGCGGCCTCTGATCACCAGAAGTGTGTTTAGGGGTGCTCATCAGGCGGCCTCTGATCACCAGAAGTATGTTTAGGGGTGCTTATGAGGCGGCCTCTGATCACCAGAAGTATGTTTAGGGGTGCTTATGAGGCGGCCTCTGATCACCAGAAGTATGTTTAGGGGTGCTCATCAGGCGGCCTCTGATCACCAGAAGTATGTTTTGGGGGTGCTCATGAGGCGGCCTCTGATCACCAGAAGTATGTTTAGGGGTGCTTATGAGGCGGCCTCTGATCACCAGAAGTATGTATAGGGGTGCTTATGAGGCGGCCTCTGATCACCAGAAGTATGTTTAGGGGTGCTTATGAGGCGGCCTCTGATCACCAGAAGTGTGTTTAGGGGTGCTTATGCGGCGGCCTCTGATCACCAGAAGTATGTTTAGGGGTGCTCATGAGGCGGCCTCTGATCACCAGAAGTGTGTTTAGGGGTGCTCATGAGGCGGCCTCTGATCACCAGAAGTATGTTTAGGGGTGCTCATGAGGCGGCCTCTGATCACCAGAAGTATGTTTAGGGGTGCTTATGAGGCGGCCTCTGATCACCAGAAGTGTGTTTAGGGGTGCTTATGAGGCGGCCTCTGATCACCAGAAGTATGTTTAGGGGTGCTTATGAGGCGGCCTCTGATAACCAGAAGTATGTTTAGGGGTGCTCATGAGGCGGCCTCTGATCACCAGAAGTATGTTTAGGGGTGCTTATGAGGCGGCCTCTGATCACCAGAAGTGTGTATAGGGGTGCTTATGCGGCGGCCTCTGATCACCAGAAGTGTGTTTAGGGGTGCTTATGAGCTGGACAATATTAACCATTACACAATTCTGTATGACTTGCATGTCAAGTAGATACTTGCATATCAAGTAGATACTTGCATATCAAGTAGATACTTGCATATCAAGTAGATACTTGCATATCAAGTAGATACTTGCATGTCAAGTAGATACTTGCATGTCAAGTAGATACTTGCCTGTCAAGTAGATACTTGCATGTCAAGTGGATACTTGCATATCAAGTAGATACTTGCCTGTCAAGGAGATACTTGCATATGTCCACTGCAATCGCAACCTTTGCAATCAGAAGCCCTACCAGCTTATCCATAATGAGGCAAGAAGGGCAATCATCAGAGACAGTTGAGAGATCTCTATCTACCAGCCATCCATACCAGGCTATCTATGGCCATCAGCTTCCTTCCGTGTCTCCCAAACAGCCCATCCATAGCCGAACTAGTGTCTACTCTGCCCATGACAAGCGTGGACTTGAATTCTCAATGATGTAGCATGCTCCATGGTGAAGTATGAACCGGGTGAAACACAGCGAGGATGAAGCACGAAGCATGATGAATAATGACGTTGATCGAGCAAGCACGACAATGATGAACGAAAGAGCTGCCCCTTTCCCTTTACCACCCTACCGCAGGGGCACCTCGGGCATATCCTGTGGCGCGCTGGCCCAGGCGCTGCAGGGGCCCCTGGGGCGCAACCTCCAGTACGTGGACCTCTCCGGCGTGCCCGTGGACGATGGCGCCCTGCTGGGCCTGCACGTCTCCCTGGGCTCTCTCCAGGTGCTCCTGCTTCCAACCGTAAGTCAAAGCTGCCTATGAACTTGGCTGCTGGTTTCCACAGTAAGTCGAAACTGCTCATGAAGTCGACTGCTGCTGCCAACCATAAGTCGAAACTGCTGAATATGAACTTGGCCGCTTGTTTCCACAGTACGTGGAAGCTGCTCATGAAGTTGGCCAGCAGTCATGGCGGCCAGACAGGGCGGTCAGCGAGACGGGGTTTGGGGGGTAGGGGTGGGCAGGCAGGCAGGCAGGCAGGCAGGCAGGCAGGCAGGCAGGCAGGCAGGCAGGCAGGCAGGCAGGCAGGCAGGCAGGCAGGCAGGCAGGCAGGCAGGCAGGCAGGCAGGCAGGCAGGCAGGCAGGCAGGCAGGCAGGCAGGCAGGCAGGCAGGCAGGCCTGTGTGTGTGCATGGGCATTGGGCAAACGGGGGGGCATGCCCCCCCCCAGGGGGGGGGGGGGGGGGGGGGGGGGGGGCAGGCAGGCGTGGTGGAGGGAGGGGTTTGAGTGGGCAGGCCAGGGGCCGGGCGGGGGGCCATTTCGGAGGTCAGAGGGAGGCTTTGTCCCATGGAGCATGCGGGTGCTGTCCTTGTGCTTGATCGATAACTTGTCGTTGGAAGTGTGTGTAAGAATCCTGTTTGCCCGGCACACTGCGTTGCATCACCGACGTTTCAGGGAAATCGCATGTGTGTCAACTCACAACTGGGCGTTTGATTGCATTGCCCATGATTGGGCATGGGAGTTGCGTGGAATCACGGGCTGGGACGGACCCTTACGTGTTGATAAATAATGTTTTCGCAAGGAAAATCACTTTCTCAGGTAATGGGATTCCATTAAGTGCCCTTCCTTCCGGCAATGGCCATCGCAGCTCCAGTCTCTGCTAGGGCCGGTGTCCTTGATTGGTACGCCTGCAACTTGCTTACCCTTGTCACCCTAAAGAACATAGCGCTGGGTACCTACAATGGCCGCCCGGCAGTTCAATCTGGCTTGCCACTCCATGCATCTGACAGGCGAGTGGCTGCCATATCTCTCCCTTGCTTCCTTGTGCTGGTTGTGGTTAGCGGTTGCTGGCCTTGCACTTCAACCTTGTGGCTATGTAGTCATTAGTAGCGATCTGTTAAACCACCGTTACCTTAACACAGCAACTGCTGGCTACTCCTGAGCCAGTCATTCGTTCATGCGATGCCTACTAGCTACTTGTGAGCCAACACAGCTGCTGCTGCTCACCCCTGACCGCCACTTGGCATCGCGGGTGGCTTCACCTTCCCTGTCATCTCGGTGCAGAAGGGAGCCTGGGGCGTGGGGGCGGGCAGCAATGTCTCCGACGTCGGCTTGAGAGGCTTTGTGCACGGACGGGGCAGATCCGCTCGAGGCATCATGCAGGCAGAATTGCTGGCATCCGTCACGGAGCGTCTTCCAGAGGCCGCTCGACATGCTGACCTTCTGTTGGATGCCGGCGGCGCTCGGCACCCTCGCAGCACTCAGGGTGCACGGCCGTCTGGGGGCCCTCCACCAGTGAGCGCAGCGATACCAACACGAGGGGAGGAAGGTTTTCCCATGATTGCCCCAGGCCGGCCCCCCTTGGGGATGCTTGAGGGCGCTCCCTTGAGGCTTCTCAATCTGGCCGGGCATGAGCTCGTCACGGATGCTGGCGTGCTGGCGGTGTGCGAGCACTGCCACAATCTGACATCGCTCGATGTGTCGCTGTGTGGTGAGTGAGCCCAGGGTCCTAAGAGCAGGGAATGGGTTTAAATGACCTGCGTCTGCACTATTTCTAAGGGGTGCCAAAGCCTGTAACTCTCTTACCAAACTTGCTTCAATCCTTAGTTGGCTTTTTGGCTGTCTTCCTGCTAATAGCATGCCGGTACTGTCATGGGCTTCTCCGCTACAGCTTTGCAAGGCGACCGCCAGCACCCATGGGCGGCCTGAGAACCCCATACGCAAAACAGGTGGCCAAGGGAGGCAATAAAAATAGGTGCTTTAGTCCGATTTCTTGAGGAGCAGATGCCCTGCAAACCTAATAACAAGCATGATAGCCCATGCCAGCCCACCCTAGTGTCGATATCCGGCCCCGTGAGGAGCGCTTGCATTGCCCTGCTGTAGCAGCTTTGCAAGGGAACCCCAATTGAAGGCGGTTGGAATCCAATGTTTCTAATATAGCAGATCTCGGTGCGTGCGCCGGCAGCCTCCTGTTTGCAGCAAGTGTGGACACTGTTGGCTGAGCACTGGCGCATCTGATGGCTGCTGTGTCTCGCTCTCAAGTATCCCAACAGGATAACGTCAGAGCCAGATTGCAAGTATTCAGGTACACCCGTGTTTGCCGGCCTGCTTGCTGTCGTGTGTGATGTAACCATGCATATTGCTGACATGATGCTGATAGAGCATCGTGCTGCCTACCCCAGCCCAATCGCGCTGCCTATTCTTACCCAAGCATCCTGTTATCGTAGCCCAACAAGATAACTATCCTGGCCTGCATCCTTGTGTACATTGCGTGTTATGGGCACATAGACAAGATGCAGATGGTGGACCAATATCCTCGCATACGTAACCTAGGTGGTGGCACGTAGACAAAGGTTCAGCCGCGCTCCTCATCTTGTAATACCAGCATACCAATATCCATGAAGTGGCCATGTATTGACTATCAAGGCGAATGGGAGGAGAAGGGTGCCGCGCTCCTCATCTTGTAATACCAGCATACCAATATCCATGAAGTGGCCATGTATTGACTATCAAGGCGAATGGGAGGAAAAGGGTGCCACGCTCCTCATCTTGTAATACCAGCATACCAATATCCATGAAGGGGCCATGTATTGACTATCAAGGCGAATGGGAGGAAAAGGGTGCCGCGCTCCTCATCTTGTAATACCAGCATACCAATATCCATGAAGTGGCCATGTATTGACTATCAAGGCGAATGGGAGGAAAAGGGTGCCACGCTCCTCATCTTGTAATACCAGCATACCAATATCCATGAAGTGGCCATGTATTGACTATCAAGGCGAATGGGAGGAGAAGGGTGCCGCGCTCCTCATCTTGTAATACCAGCATACCAATATCCATGAAGTGGCCATGTATTGACTATCAAGGCGAATGGGAGGAGAAGGGTGCCGCGCTCCTCACGTTCGGCCCCCAACTGTATCCCGTCCTTTGCTCCCACCCGCATGCTCACGCGCTTGTGCTCATGCGCTCATGTGCTCATGCGCTCATGTGCTCATGTGCTCATGCGCTCATGTGCTCATGCGCTCATGTGCTCATGCGCTCATGCGCTCATGCGCTCATGCGCTCATGCGCTCATGCGCTCATGCGCTCATGCGCTCATGCGCTCATGCGCTCATGCGCTCATGCGCTCATGCGCTCATGCGCTCATGCGCTCATGCGCTCATGCGCTCATGCGCTCATGCGCTCATGCGCTCATGCGCTCATGCGCTCATGCGCTCATGCGCTCATGCGCTCATGCGCTCATGCGCTCATGCGCTCATGCGCTCATGCGCTCATGCGCTCATGCGCTCATGCGCTCATGCGCTCATGCGCTCATGCGCTCATGCGCTCATGCGCTCATGCGCTCATGCGCTCATGCGCTCATGCGCTCATGTGCTCATGCGCTCATGCGCTCATGCGCTCATGCGCTCATGCGCTCATGCGCTCATGCGCTCATGCGCTCATGCGCTCATGCGCTCATGCGCTCATGCGCTCATGCGCTCATGCGCTCATGCGCTCATGCGCTCATGCGCTCATGCGCTCATGCGCTCATGCGCTCATGCGCTCATGCGCTCATGCGCTCATGCGCTCATGCGCTCATGCGCTCATGCGCTCATGCGCTCATGCGCTCATGCGCTCATGCGCTCATGTGCTCACGTGCTCATGCCCTCATATTAAATGTGCTCATGTGCACGGGAATGCCTCCTCCCCAGCACAGCTGTCACCCCCGCACTTCTGCCACCCCTCACGGCCCACTGCCGCCGCCTTCAAGTCCTCGTCATCGATTCCATGTTCGCTACTGGGGACGCACAGCAAGACAAGCGCGCGGACGCTAGCGTAAAGTGCGTCGCGGAGGGACTACCTGATCTGCAGTCCCTCGACTTGGGCACATGCCCTTATCTCTCGGATACTGGCCTGATCCAGCTGTCCTCTCACCCTAGCTTGCAGGTAAAGCTCCGCCAGTGGGCTTTTTGCAGTTCGTTGTTTTGCTGTTAACGCCATGTTGCTGTAGGATCATTTTGTACTGCTGTAGTTTGGGGGGAGAGAGAGAGGGGGGGGGGAGAATACGTGGGCAGCCCAGAAGGGTTCCTGTGTCTGGTTGGGGGATGCCTGCGGACAAGATGCGTCTCATGAAAGGGAGCCGGTTGCGGGCTGCTTGTGTAAGCAGGTAAGCAATTCAGTGGGCTGATTGTGGGCTGATTGCATTTTAGGTCCGTGTTCAAACGGTGCTGACCGTGGGCTATGGACATGCAGCTGGGCGGTCCTGTACCCCTTATCGCTTTCAGCGAGACAGCTCTCTACCTAGTCCTCGGTGTGCGAAAAAGTTTGCGCTGGGCATTTTTCTCAGAAAGGTTCTCAGATGGGATCCCTGGCAACTTTTCTTCGTAGCATCATCCATGCAGGCATGTGTGGCTGCTGGCAGCAAGTTCCACGAGAAGGTGTCCACCTACTTCTTTTCAATGCGCAACTTCTATAGGGTAGCACCCACGTATGGATCAGCTCACGTTTCATTTAGGGGTACCATTTTCTCAGGGAAAGGTAACCTTTTAAATAAGGGGGTAGATTGGCGCCTGGGGGGCCATCATATAAATCTCATGCAGAGAGCTTGCGTGGTTTGAAGTCATGGACATCATCATGACCACACTCCCCTCCCCCCACACACATCATATATTCACACACACCATATATGTACCCCTAGGGCCGCGGCCCTCGCGTTAGGTACCGCCATAGCCATCGCGTCATCACCACAGGGATTTCCGTATCTGTCTCTAACATGTTTCCTTTCTGTAAGCTACGGAGAATTTCGAACCCCTCGTACCTTGTACGTGTGCCCCTTTTTTAGTCATGTGTATGTGTGTGTTTGGTGTGCTGTCCGCTTATGAATACGAATAGTTGTCATGTCATGATGTAATCAACTTTCTGAGTTATAAGTACGGATAGTTGTCATGTCGTGATGTAATCAACTTTCTGAGTTATAAGTACGGATAGTTGTCATGTCGTGATGTAATTAACTTTCTGAGTTCTGCACCGTGGACCTTTGTAACGTATTGTGTTTTGTCTCGTTTGCTTCCCCACATTGTTTGCAGCACCTGAGGGTGGCGCGATCAGAACACATAACCTGTGTCGGTTTGCGACTCTCAGTGCTGACACCTGGCACGTCTCTTCGTCGGGTTGAGCTAATACGCTGCCCGAAGGTGACCCGTGCAAAAGCCGCAAAAATTAACCGTTTAACCCATGAGTGCCCTGTCATTAATGCCTGTTGAACAGGGCCGGCATGTTCAACAAAGTCAAGCTGTGGCACACAAACATTTCAATGGCTGGGCACGTTGACTCCTGGCCACTAGGGACACACGCATTGATCACGCAATTTGTGTTTAGCTACGCCGTCTAGCTTCTCTCGAGCTACCATGGTCCGGATTCTCGATCCCGATTTCTGGCATGCACTGGTTGTCTCATTGATATATCCTGCTGTTATTTTTATCGATCCGCATTTGTGAGTCGTTCAGGATGATGGAATTGAATGGAAGTGGCCAAACGTGTAGCCGTATATTCTGAACGTGTAGCCGTATATGTACGTAGAAAACTACGGCGGGCTAACGTTCAGAGCGAGACCTAGACGGTTTAGCTGAAAAACAAAGCTATGTCTAAAAAATTTATCAAACATAAGTACTAAAGAGTCTTGATGAGCTGACTCGCTACAAGTGTGTCGATCATAAATATCCTAGCTCTCAATATCGCAAACTCCTGTACGTATAGCTATGTAGGAGCTCCGTCAATAAATCTGTACTAGTTAGGACAGCGGAATAATACAGAGCCGATATACGTGACTCATGCTTTATTTTTCGGAATAAATTGGTAGGTCACTCTGTGACATGCCCTAGCGTATGTTCACACACGGACTTCGTGTGCTGCCATACAGCAGTGGCCAAATGGCTTACCATCCATCCCCCCATGCAGCTTGATGCTGCAGTGGGCCATGGCCCTGGGCCTGCAAATGGCCATCAATCAATGGACGTAGGGCGACTCTAGCTCCATGTGGGGTGCCTGGCCCCGTGCCCTCTAGCATATGGCAACAAAGAAATGCGATGATGGTGTTATTGGCGTGGGGGCGCGACACGTGATGGATGTGGAGCGCGTCTGCCCGCGGAGATGGTTGTCCTCGGGGATGGATCACATATAGTAACTGTCCTCAAGACATGCGAATGTTGCTGTAGTACTCCCTAAGTAAGCCCCGTGGCCCTTGCCGTGTTCCCCAATCGCCGGCCCTGGTCCAGGAGAGTAATTCGTTGGCTGTGGCAACTCACTGGGTAGTCCATTTGAAGGTATGCAGTCGCCGGGGTTCGATCCAAAAAAATGTGTTTCCGTTCGGATGGAACGGGTGGATGGTCTGCCCCACGCAAGCAAAAAACGTTTCAAGGGGCTTATCCAGCGGTGGGCTTGCTGGATATCAGCGGGTCTTCCAGGCTATCAATAGCCGTTAAATGTCGCTCACGGTACCCAAAGCCGACAAGTAGTGCCAGCAGAATAGAATCGCCGGTTACAATGCCGGCAAAGATGAGAGAAGCGATGTAATCAAAAGGACCCGTTTTGCAAGCCAGCGAGAGTAAGCCAAAGACCCCCCCAAAGCCATCCATCAGCAGGAACAGTTTAGAAAGCCCCTCTCCAGACTTCTGCCTCATCGTTGATAATATCTGCGGGATAAATCCCGCCAATCCCAAGAAGGCTGGAAAGATCCCCAAGAACCATATTATAGGAGACTCATTTGCCGAACTCTTGTCCACAATCGTTCGAGATAACGCGAATTGAAAGAAGATCTCGGACATTATCCAGTAGGAGGAAAAGATGGACGCGAGCACGATCACTTCCACCCATCGCTCTCTTAGTGTACGAGCGGGTAAATCATTCTCCGCATGTAATGTGTTTTTGCTAAGCTCTTCTTTGAGAGTCCGTCGCGCTGGACCGTTGTAATAGCAAGCTTGGAGGACGCAAATCATGGACAGCATGCTAAAAGTATGAGTCTGGATGATCAGCGGGGTGGAAAGCCCGATGAAAAGCCAATACGGGCAAAGAAGAACTTGGCCAAAAAACCACGCGAACATCATGATGACCGACATGCCAATAGTCGATTTCCTCTTGTAATTGTGGTATACTTGAGGGACCAACTGTAGAGACCACAACACCAATGATATCGTCCCAAAAAGATTCTCCATGGCGGCTCGATTCATGATTGAAGACGATAGCATGACCAACATGTCAGTGACCACTGCCATTTCAAGCATGGTGGCCGTGGCCACTAGCAATGCTGTGCCAGTAATTCCGGTGGCCTGGTTTATAAAACCCTGTGAGAAACTAGGGTACGTATCTCCTAATAGCTAGAGAAATAGCTATTTTTTTATACAATTCTTGTTTTTGTTTTTTGTTTACGTCGATAACAGAATATCGTCATGTCGGCCAGCGGGGCTCCCTACTGCGCAAGTGCGCATGCACATATTTTAGTTGTCTGGACGTTTGGGCTTCTGTGCATAGAAATCGCCGAATTCCAAACGCATGGGCGCCTCTCTCCGGAGGGTTTTTCATAGTTGGGTATATCGAACGGACATTGCCACCTCGTACAGCCACTGGTCTCCATTCTAAATGAGCCTGGCACCGTTTGGGGAGGTGAAAGATCCTCCTTCCGGTCGTGTACACGTGTCCTCGCGAAAAGTGTCCGTACGCCGATTGATTTGCTCATGAAGATCTCTTGTCTTGCCACCGCGCACATGCCGTGCGCACGGTGCCACGTACAGTCAGTAGTGAGACGCAGGGCAATGTGGCATGCTCCATGTCTGATGTCGGAGGCTCGGAGCGCGTATCTGTAAAACTAGAAGCAGATATACGGCGGCCGCGAGGCTATGTGACTGCAGGATGTAAAAGAAAGGAAAGCGGGGAGATAAACGAAATAATTAGAGTGAGTGACGTACGCAGAGCGCTCATGTCATTAATTAACGGCGGGTAGTGTCATTTGATGTAGCTATGGTTCAGACTTAGATGGCCTGAGCGGAAGACTGAAACAAATCTGCAGTCGGTGCAGGGGTGACGCACTGTTGGCGTTAGGGTCAGCGGACTGAGTTTGTATTCATTTGAGCGCCCATGGTTCCCGGGATGGCCTCCCAACAGTCAAGGCACTGTGCAATGCTTCATGTTCCAGCTAACTCAGGTATGCTTATAATAAACACACTTGTTAAGATTGAGGGAAATCGAAATTACTTTGAAATTGATCATTTTTACAACGTAGTACTTACATGACGGACATGCTAGAGAGCACAAAAGTGTGTGCGACAAAAGTGCAGGACACAAATCAACTGAAATTTTTGTGGTGGAACCTGGGGTAGTTGGATTGAGGTAATGATCATGATGCCTGCGTGCAAGACAAAGAGAAGGCTCAGTTTAACAAGCAGAGCAATCCGTCAATCCATGAAAGTTAGAAGGATAAGGGTCATGATCATCCACTCATTACGGAGCAAATCGCTAAGAATGATAGTCCTTTATATGCTAAACTCGAGACAATAATCTGTCTATATAATCTGTGGCGTCGTGAGCATGAGGCGGCATGTGTCTGTGGCCGCCGGCTATCTATGTGAGGAAATTCTTCACCTGGCGCAGTATTATGAATAAAGTAAAATAAATAAATACTATCATTATTCTACGCGGTCCCATTGGGGAGCCATGGCGCATCGGAATATACGAAAATGCATACGTGTTTCTAATGATGCTAACGGGTACTCGTCTAGTAGGGCCGGAAGAGCCCTGGTTGTCACGATTGCGTCCGTGAGGGGTGATGCGCACCTTCCCTGCTACCGGAGGAGGCTTGTTAACAACCACAACCTGATGCCATGCCATCTTATTCTGCATCTTTTTCTATATCACGGAGAGGCCGAGGCCCCCCGTGTCCGGCTGTAGTTGGGTACAGAAGGTGCAGGGACCGTTGCAGCGTTTGGCCTTGGCCTGCCCATTCCACGTGACTAGGTGACAGCCAGGCTGAGCAGGCTGCAGCCCAGCACTGGCGGGACCACGGGACGTGTCTGCCTGGTTGACGTGGGCCAAATGCCCTGCCAACAGTAGTCTACGCGGCGCACTACTATATTCTCATGTGGTCCGTTTTCTTCCAGATTTCTTGCCTGCGCTGGTTGTCTCCTTGATCTTCTCAGGCAGAGACCACTATAGTGTTCAAGAGCGCTGAACATATGAAGACCTCATAAATATAGAACTGACAGTACGTTTCATGCGCACAATCGGCATTGTCCTTTATTAACATGCCGTGAGGTTGAGCTTTGACGTGCACCGGCTCCATCAGTTGGTGATAGGTCTGGCAGCACATTCGGGAGCAATTGTCCCCGATTTATTAAATCGGTAGTTCCTGATTTATTTCATTAATTACACACGGACCCGTGGGGAAACGCGTAGCACTAGTTGGTCCTAGCTTTACAGTTCACATCCCTGCTACATGTGCATGTATTGCACAACTTACCCATCCATCCATTAAATTAAATTAAATTGTAACATATCTCCGTTGGGAGTACATTAATTAATTAAACTCGTGCTCCCGTTCCAAGGCCGGAGTCACGGTCCGAGCATTAACCACGATGGATCCAGATGGATGGGTGGGTACACGCAATCCTATCGGTCTAACTAAGCTATCTACAAGCTATCTATACAAAACAGTCCTATAGTACTATGGTGCCCGCGACCCTAGGGGTCTTGTCTAGCATGCCGCCCAAGTGTACAAACGCGCGGCTTAACCCTGGGCACTGCTGGGGGGTTGTTAGTGTCCTCTATGACCTGGGCCCACTTGGCCTTGTCCATCATCTTTTTCCGAATCACCGAGAGGCCTAGGCCCCGCATGCATGTCCTCTACGAGCTGCTCGCGGAAGGTGCACGGGCCTTGCGGTGTCTATAACCTGGTTGGGCCCGGCCAACGTGAGGAGGTGCCTGCCTTGCTGGGCGGGGCGCAGCCCTACAGAGGGGCCACGGGAGTTGTCTAACTGGTTGGTGCGAGCTATGTGCCCTGCTAGCAGCAGGCGCCTCTGCTTGATGGTGCTGGTGATAAGTGGCATGCCGAGGTAGGAGTCCTCCTTGCGGACATGAGCAGCTAGCGTATCCTCAACATGCACGGAAAATTGACCGCAGCATGTTGGTGACCACGCCGTCCAGCTTGCTGGCAAGGTCGGCGGTGAGAGTCCACGTCTCGGCCCGGCCCGGATACGTAAGAACAAGGTCGAGGACCAGGACCTTACTGAACAGGTCTTGTTTCTCTAGCTTGCCCAAGGGCTTGCGCTACAGCCTGGCCCGATATATTGGCGTAAAGCGTGCCATGGGCGAGGGAGATACGGTGGTCCACATCGATCGGCCGGCCTCGCAGCTGGTGAGGAAGCTACCCAGCGCGCAACTTGACGCGGTCCCGATACAGGACTCGAGAGCCATCAAGTAGAAAGAGGTCGGGCCCCGGGTGGCTGAGTGAGCCCAATCGCCAGAGCCTACGTACTGGGAGTACATGTAGCACATATCCCTGAGAAGGGGCCGAAATATGGCTTTTAACATTCTGGGCTACTTCCTGCAAGGCCGTAAGGTGTAAACTACACCTGCTCTGGGTGCACAAAGTGCACCTGCACCACTATGTATTCCAGCACCTCACCGGAGCGGACATAGTGTGGAAGATCATCATGGCTAAACATGATGGCTAGGGCATGGCTTCTCAGCAGATAGTATAGCTCTCTGTCATACTCCTAGGCAGATCGGCTTGGCTAAAATTTCAATGGGGCTTCATCCATTAAATTATAAATTATTACATGTCTCCGTTGGGAGATCATGTAGCACATATTCCTTGCTGGATGGATGGATCGAGGTGGGCGAAGCCATGTAAATCGAACGAACCTAACTCAGCTATCTACTAAGCCTAGAAAAATCCTAACTACACTATTCAGCAAAACGCTCTTTCCGCTTGGGGGGACTGGGGGCTTGCCCACAGGGGCTGGTGTGTGAGCCTGGATAATCTTCTGCCACCGCTTTTTGTTCTGCATGGCAGTCCAAAGAAGAGAGAGCTTGGGAGTGAATGCGGTGTCCATCCATGGGGAGTCCCATTATAGGCACACATGCATGCGCGTAGTAGGCGTGAGCCCCGTGCTAGGCTAAGCCTGACTACTAATCTACACTAATTAATGCTACTAGCTATATATTCCCTAGGTTGTCTCCTTGATATCCGGTTTCCCCCAGGCTGCGCTCTGCCGGAGCTGGAGGTATACGGGTCGGCCATAGCTCCTGTCGCCGCCGCTTGCTGTGCCAGGAGTCAAGTCGTCGTCCAGCTCATGTATGTAGGAAGTCCCCGAGAGCTTATTGCGGCATTTATAAGAAACGGTACAGCTTATCCGCCATGTACAGGTCAGGAGCAGGGCAGCCGGGCCAGCCTTACCGGGCCACGCGTGGGGAAGGCGGATGTCCAGCCGACCTCTGCAGCTCACCAGTGAATAATTGCATGCCGGCCAAGAATGTCGCGCTAACGCTATGGCAAGAGACTCCGAGTTCTCACCTGTCGGCTGGTCGAAGTGCTTGGCGATGACATTGCATGTGGCTGCGCTTGGTGATGTCGGCCTCCCGGAGGTCAAGCGTAATTGTTAACCCCTAAACCGTCCTCGTGCCGATTTTCGACCACGAGTTTTACTCATGACTGGAATTCGGCATGAGTTTGTGCGCCCTGTAGAAATCTCGCGGGAAGGTTTTCGCGGGTAAAAATAGGACCGTTGGAAAGGTCTAGATTCACTCTATCCGTAGCACTCTTGAAAGACTGTATCTGACCACCGGACCAGGGTGAAAACCCTGGTCAAAGCTGACAGGGTATACCCTAAACTGGTGTTAACGCATATTTCAACCTGTGTGCCACCAATATTCACCATAACCACTGCCGCATATGCTTGGAGACAGCTGCGCGCGGGTCGCGAGTATAAACTTCACAACCAATGCATGATGGACCACGTATACCTTGGATTTCACCCTAGTATTTCAGGGGGGACTGTAAGTGTACCCAAGCACTACATCCAAGCACTTCCATGTCTTGTTTCACCCAGGGACCCACAAGATAATGCTCAAAATATCTTATGACTATTTTGCGTTAACATGCATGTTTGCCAATATTCCATGCTTACCTATCATGTCCAGGTTCAAAACTGCACTAGAATGCTTGTTCTAGCCCCCCCTAAACTGGTGACTCAAATGAGTCACCAGTTATTTTTAGCTCCATCTGGTGGGCCCCTGGGGCAGTTACAATTTTTAGTGCTAGTATCCCATCCTAACTAGTAAATCTATCTACAAAACCAACCCCAGGGGCAACTTATTGAGAAAAGTGGTCTATCATGCATTGTAAGTGGGTCACCGCGCACACTCACCGTACCCCCCTGAGGGGGGTGCTATTTATAGAGCAGGGGGGGCTAGTACTGGGACCACCCACTATACTCCCAGGTGGGCCCTCATATGGGGATGCTTGGTTCCCAGCATGGTCTAGAAATAATAATTAGGCTGAATGGGGGCACCTGTGGCGTACTATGAAACTGGTGACTCACCTTAGGCACGAGTGCGAGACGGTGGAGGGGTTAATGCTTGAGCTAGCTGTGCCGCGATGGTGGAGGCAGTGGTCGGTGGAGGTGGTGTCATGCACTGGTGATTCAGCATGTCCACCCAGGGCTGGGTGGGAGGAGCATCGCTGGCCAGGCCAGCAGATGCCGGCTGGCGCCCGGCGATGTCGTTCATCGCCTGGGTGGTGAGGCCTGCGGTGTTTTGCAGGCACTCCGATGGCGATGGCGTTGTCGTTGCACCGGTTGATGTGGAGGAGCTGGACTTTGATGACATTGATGTCGGCGGTGGAGGCGGCCGGATCGAGACCGGGAGTGGATCGAGGTGGAGGCAAGGAGGGTGGAGGTGGAGCTAGGTGACGGTGGTGGAATGGTGAGGGAGCTCAGCAGCCAGCGTGCTCGGCAGCCCATTGCTGCCACACCTGCAGCGAGGGGAGTCAACGTGCTGCTCGAGGGCTTCCTTCAGGATGGAACGGAATGTGGGTGCGGAAATATAGAGGGAGTGTTACCATCGGGGTTACGAAAATGGCTGACGGCGGTATGGCTGACGGCGGAGTTCAGATCTTTTGCGTCTGAGCCCCAAATTCGGTCAGACCACTTGCATTCGATGCGCCTTTCTAAGACGCACTTGCCAGTATAAACGGTTACGGCTGCCACGCAGTATAGACAAAGTTACGCACGTGACCAGCTATGACGACTACCAAATTGCAAAACGAGGGCTGGAAAAGGAGCTGGCACAGCTTCCCAGCGCCCAGCCCAACCCTCTCGCCCTCGCCATTGTTCAGGGCTCCGCCAGGCTTACCCGCCAAACCCTCGCCAAGCGCCTCGCCTGAGCCCAAGAAACCATGCCACGATCGCCACAAATGGAGCAAATTCTTGCCCGGCGACGGAATGTTCTCCCTCCTCGAGCGGCAGCAGCTGTCGCCGCAGGAAGTCGTCGAAGTTCTCCAGTTCCTCACACAGGAGCGGAAGCTCTTTGTGCCCTGGAGAAGGGGGGCGGCTATCGACTACCGCGACACGTCCTGGCTCTACACCTGTGCCGAATCCCGCCAACGCGAGTCTATCTTGACCAGCTACTACCAGCGCAGCTTCGGCGCCATCCACAGAGAACTTTGGAACGCACTCAACGCCCCAGCCCCCGCACAGCCGGCAGCCCCATCGGCTTCCTCCCTCTGCAAGGATGACATCCGCGCAGTGCTGGAGGAGCACGTGACCTGGCCGCTGGCCGAGAAGATGACCTCGCTGAACACCACGCTCAACACGGTCGAGGCCCGGGTCTCCAACGTGGAAACCAAGGTCGTCCACAAGCTACAACCACAGTTCACGGCGCTACACACTGCGGCGCAGGCTTCGGAAACGCATGCTGCACTTGTCTCTCGCCTTAACCAGGTGGAAGGCAAGTGCGGCGTGCTCATGAAGAAGCTTGAGGCCATCACCGCCCACACCGAGGCCCTGGCCACACAGGTCCCAAAGCTAGCGGAGCAGACGGCCACCATTGCCTCCCAGCCACCCCGGCAGGATGCTGGTGACCTCCCGCTCTCCTACGCGGACCTGCTGCGGACAGCGACCGCCTCCACCACCGACGCCATCGCCACGAAGCTCCAGGAGCTGGAGGACCACCGCCAGGCCCAGCAACGGGAGGTCACCGATCGCGCTCGCCGCGAGTGCCGAGTGGTGCTACGTCGCTTCCCCCAGAAGCCAGGTGAGACGTCAACCTCCCTTGCTGACGAGATCAAGAAACAGCTTCTTACCCTCATGGGCCTGGTAGGTGAGGTAGAACTGCGTGGGTGCCACCGCCTTCCCCACTCACGGGACAAGGCGGCCACCCCACCAGTCCTGCTCACCTTCCTCTCCCCTGAGGATAAGCAGCGGTTCGTCTCTCGTCGCAAGCGGTTGCACGACCTCACCTGGACGCTGGATGACGACCTACATCGCTTCCCCCAGAAGCCAGGTGAGACGTCAACCTCCCTTGCTGACGAGATCAAGAAACAGCTTCTTACCCTCATGGGCCTGGTAGGTGAGGTAGAACTGCGTGGGTGCCACCGCCTTCCCCACTCACGGGACAAGGCGGCCACCCCACCAGTCCTGCTCACCTTCCTCTCCCCTGAGGATAAGCAGCGGTTCCTCTCTCGTCGCAAGCGGTTGCACGACCTCACCTGGACGCTGGATGACGACCTAACCCCCGCTCAGCAACAGCAGCGACGCGACCTGTGGCCGGAATACCTCCGCCATAAGCAGGACCCCCAGAAGCCCAAGGTGTACTGGAGGGGCGGGGACCTGATGATCAACCACAAGATGTGGACGCCCCCAGCGGGCTAGAATAGCAATAGCCCTAGCTTGTAACCATTGGAGTCACTGTCGCTAAGGCAGCCATGCCTAGAATGTTTGCCTAGCTGTGCCAACAAACCTAGTCACGTGCCGCCAACGCACGGTACACAACCAGCCATAGCCTTAGCCTAGTTCTAGTACAGCCATGCTACGCCCTGGCTATGTTCAGATTACTTGCCCACGCTCCTTGCTATGACATGCTCACATGGGTCTTATTGCACCCACAGTTTGCCGGATCGTTAGCCTGTCCTTTTAGCTAGCCGCGCCCGATTGCAGCTGTGGCATGCCTTTGGCATGAAGGAGACTGGGGGTCTCTGCCCTTTCTCCTGTAGTGCACACACAGGGATTAAAAGCACTTCGGTGCTCCGTGACTCCCCAACGGGAGCACGAGTTTAATTAATTAATTAATTAATAGAGGGAGCCCAGATCTCGCCATCAGAGCGCATGAGAAGGGATCGAGCATGCAGAGGATGATGTGCTGGAGTCGGGGCCGGGGGTTGTTCCACTCCGTCACATAGGTGAGGGGACGTACGCCATGTGCCGTCTGGGAGTGACTGATGAGGCGGTCGATGCTGTGGAGATGGAGGGCCAGCTCATGAAGCGAGGCGTAGTCCCCATAGAAGATGCAGTGCGCAGGGCAGTATGTGCTCGGGGACATGTTGGTCCAGTCGTGATCGTCGACAGTCTTTGAAGGGTTGGGGCCGAAAGCGCGGTTCTGTGTGGCGCGATTCTGCTGGGCGACTGCGTTTGGGATCGGGCGATACCGAGCTAGGGCGAGGCCGCAGGTGGAGCCGAGTGAACTACTAACCCTTGAGTAGTGTCACTGCTGCCTGGTAGGCCGGGCCGGCGCCGTCGGGGCTACAGCCGGCCGGAGACTGTTGCAAGCGAACTTTTCTCATCGATCCATCCATCCATCAGGGTTAATGCTCCGTCTTCAAAGAGCAGCTCGTAGAGGACATATGGGGGGCCTAGGCCTCTCCGTGATTTGGAAAAAGATTATGGACAAGGCCAAGTGGGCTCAGGTCGTTAATTATTAACACACCTGCAGTGGGGAAGTCGCGCGTTTGCAGGCGCGGGAAGCAATGATGCTAGACAAGACCCCTAGGGTCGCGGGCACTATAGTTATAGAGTAGGACTCTTTTTGAAGATAGTAAACTTAGACCGGTAGGATTGCGTGTACGTCCATCCATCCATCCATCCGCCCGTCCGTCCGTCCGTCCGTCCGTCCGTCCGTCCGTCCGTCCGTCCGTCCGTCCGTCCGTCCGTCCGTCCGTCCGTCCGTCCGTCCGTCCGTCCGTCCGTCCGTCCGTCCGTCCGTCCGTCCGTCCGTCCGTCCGTCCGTCCGTCCGTCCGTCCGTCCGTCCCTCCGTCCCTCCCTCGATCCTCCCTCCCATCCTCTTTCCCTCCCTCCCTCCCTCCCTCCCTCCCCCCTCCCTCCCTCCCTCCCTCCCACCCTCCCACCCTCCCTCCCACCCTCCCTCCCACCCTCCCTCCCTCCCTCCCTCCCTCCCTCCCTCCCTCCTCCCTCCCTCCCTCCCTCCCTCCCTCCCTCCCTCCCTCCCTCCCTCCCTCCCCCTCCCTCCCTCCCTCCCTCCCTCCCTCCCTC
Source organism: Mesostigma viride (assembly GCA_009746045.1). Classification (NCBI taxonomy): domain Eukaryota; kingdom Viridiplantae; phylum Streptophyta; class Mesostigmatophyceae; order Mesostigmatales; family Mesostigmataceae; genus Mesostigma; species Mesostigma viride. The sequence continues at coordinate 5,401,417 of RPFO01000104.1, read as the reverse complement.
CCTCCCTCCCTCCCTCCCTCCCTCCCTCCCTCCCTCCCTCCTCCCTCCCTCCCTCCCTCCCTCCTCCCTCCCTCCCTCCCTCCCTCCCTCCCTCCCTCCCTCCCTCCCTCCTCCCTCCCTCCCTCCCTCCCTCCCTCCCTCCCTCCCTCCCTCCCTCCCTCCCTCCCTCCCTCCCTCCCTCCCTCCCTCCTCCCTCCCTCCCTCCCTCCCTCCCTCCCTCCCTCCCTCCCTCCCTCCCTCCCCCTCCCTCCCTCCCTCCCTCCCTCCCTCCCTCCCTCCCTCCCTCCCTCCCTCCCTCCCTCCCTCCCTCCCTCCCTCCCTCCCTCCCTCCCTCCCTCCCTCCCTCCCTCCCTCCCTCCCTCCCTCCCTCCCTCCCTCCCTCCCTCCCTCCCTCCCTCCCTCCCTCCCTCCCTCCCTCCCTAGCTCCCTCCCTCCCTCCCTCCCTCCCTCCCTCCCTCCCTCCCTCCCTCCCTCCCTCCCTCCCTCCCTCCCTCCCTCCCTCCCTCCCTCCTCCCTCCCTCCCTCCCTCCCTCCCTCCTCCCTCCCTCCCTCCCTCCCTCCCTCCCTCCCTCCCTCCCTCCCTCCCTCCCTCCCTCCCTCCCTCCCTCCCTCCCTCCCTCCCTCCCTCCCTCCCTCCCTCCATCCATCCATCCATCCATCGGGGTTGATGCTCCGTGACTCCCAAACGGGAGCAGGCGAGTTTAATTAATTTTGCACAACGAGAAGGGGATAAAGACACCTGTCTTCCCTCATGCCTGACTGAAGGCAAGCCACAGCTGTTTACTAATTAATTAAGGGGACGGTCCCGGCGCGAATATTTTGGCGCCGAAAAATTCGCGGTACCCGTCCGTACCGTGAAAAAGTGGTGCACGGGGCGCGCACCCCTACCGGAGCTGGCCATGGCGACGTGCTTTCAGGCAGAGTAGAAAAAGATAGCTCGCGGAATGCAGAGAAACTGAGCGAATCTTAAAGACGATGAGTAAATGATACTACTTCGTAGCGGAGTTCGCGTTTTTTGCAGTGTCGATGATTTTATTGATGACCATCGCCACGGGGGTCCAATCTGATGTTTTCGTCGAGAGGAATAAATTAGAATGCACGCTGGCGGCGGTGATTGTCAGGTTTTATGGGCTTTACCTAGCGTCAAGGATGCGTTTAAATCGTTATTGGTAAAGCTTTAAAAAATTTGCTGGGTTTCGGCAAGATTTCCGTCATGATCGGTAAGACACTCTCCAGGCTCGCGGGATGCGCGTCTTATTATTCCATGGAAGGTTGTTCTTTCTTGCGCCGCTGGGCGAAGGACAATTCCGGTAATGGTACGATCGTGTGATCAACGTGACCCTATGAATGTTTCGCTTCCTTTATGGGTTATCAACGCAAGTTTTCGGCTTCTTTCCGTGCAGTTAGCGCCAGGTATAATGCCATTCCGTGCTGCGCATCGCCAGATTCCTGGCACCTTTCAGTGGTTTTTATGTACGTTGCATGGCTGGGATGTGTCAAAGCGTGACCGTGGCATATCGTCAAGTTGTCAGGGATTTGCTGAGTGGTTTCTTGGAAGGAGATTGCTAACAGCACTCAGTTTTGTGTGAATATTGACGCGGCCTTTCTTAGCAGAGGCTTCATTGTGGTTAGAGGCTCACAAGCTTGAGTTTGTTTCTTGGCAAACAATTGCGCTGGAAAGAAAGGTGGCAGTGGTTTTTCTGAGGGGCATACTGCATGGGTGGAACTGCACGTAGGTAGGGGTTATCGTTGTCTTGTTGGCCTTTCTCCCACTAAAATGGGAGAGCCCTAATTCATATGCTAGCAAGGCAAGGTAACCATGGTAAGAAGCCTTGGCAAGCAGCATGTATGATAATTCTGCTTTCTCTGTGGACTGTCTGTTGTTACCCTTGTTGGGCAATTAGTGGATATGGCTTTCTAGGGTGTGTTTGAGCTTGGTTTTGGGATGATGCCCACACCATAAACCTGGAATATGCTTTAGAAGTGTTGGCTAGGCATGTAGAGCTACCTGCCTCATTGTTGTGCACACACGCAACAGGTTGCCCGTGTCGAGGTAAGGCAAGGGCACATGACGTGCCCAGCCACCTCCTTGTACATTGTGGTCGAATTGGGCATGGTCAGGAGCCTTTTGGATGGCATAGGAAGTGTTAGTGTGCCTTAATACTCACTAATGCCTTCCTTAGCGTCTGCACAGGTGGCCAACTGCCAAAATTAATAACTGCTACAGCTGAGCTCAGAATGCCACCAAACTTTGACAGTGCCTTCTATGGTCATGACAGAATTTGACTTGTGCTTTTCAGGCCTAATTGATGTGTTATGAGTGTGTATGGGGACGCCCCGCCTAAAAAAGCGTATTTTTGGCCCAAAAATTAATAACTCAAAGGGATGTGCTGATTTTGTTGATCCAATTAGGTAGAAACAATGTCCCATGACATTTTTATATGGGGTGTGCTTTTTTCATGCAACTGGTTCTCCCACTGTTCTGGGCAAGATGTGCCCCGGACAGCGTTTTTTTCTATTTTT
>RPFO01000104.1:5261394-5396394 GCA_009746045.1 Mesostigma viride | reverse complement strand
CGTCATAACCTCTCTGCAAAGTTTAGCACCAGTTGTTGCAGGGGCGGCGGCGCTGAAATCCCGGTGCTTTGTAAATTACGTGTGAAGCGACCGTTTTCCTGTTGCGCTGGGGTTGGGACTCGCCGCAGTGCATTAATTAGTAACGATGGTTGAGGTCGTAATGTCAGCGCATCTGTGGTCACTTGTCCACGGCGTGGGACAAGTGCACAGCCAAATTCCCTGCGATCACTGTGATTCCTTTTTGCCTGGTACCACTCGCAGATTTGACCGTCAGATATTCGGCCCGCCATTCTGAACTGTCGGATCTTGGGGTTGAAATAAAAGTATGACACTTTTGAAATGTTGGTGGTTTTGGGGAAACTATGGAAAAGGTGGCGCCCTGGCGCGGTCGTATGCGTGGCCGTAGATCAATCATCGGACGGTTAAACTGGATGCCCAATATTCTCGGTGTGAATGTTGTAAATAGAATTTTCCAGGCAGCACAGGGCAGCACTAGGCTTACATACAACAACAACAACCGACCCTACGCCAACTGTGCCAGGACAGGGGTACTGTAGACGGTTACCGTACCCAGTGGTCAGAAACCTGCGAGGATCTTCTGAATTTGCCTCGCCGCTGTTCACGTGTGCACAGTCAGAGAATCGCTGACTTCAGCTACTGTGCGGTGCCCGTACGATGGCGCCCAGCTGTGAGGGGACACGTTTTACATTTGTAAGTGACGTCCCCATTTAGACTACGCATTTCTCTTTAGGCGGTCAAAACGCAGATTGAAAACCCCGGAAAAAACGATGATCATTTACGGGAACGTCGATAGCTTATTGCCATTTTGAGACAAAATGCTTGGGGATTTCGGCACAATCTTGCCGTTACCCGGCCGCGCCATCGTTAGCGTGAAGGAATAATGGTGATTTGTAGCATTTGATGATGTGTGAACGTGGACAGCAAATCGCCTCCTTAGGATGACTTAGCCATGCTTCCTTCTCAGTGGGACACTTGTTAATAACTGCGCTTACTTTGGTTATTTTAAAATGGTTAAGGCGCACTCCCTCAATGAGGCGTTGGCCTCCATGAACGTTGAAGAGGATGACGGGAGCATGGAGGACGGAAGGGAGGCTTATATGGCGGAATGCAAAAGGCTAAACCAGATTCACGCCTTGGCAGTTATAGAACGGTTACCCAACGAGTCATTTGACCTGTCTCATTACAAAATTGGCAGCTTTGGAGGGCTGGCTCTAGCGGCGCCCTTCCGGATCAACCGAGTGACGAAAACCATAAATTTGACGGATGTGGCGTTGGGTGACAAGGGGCTGGCGGCTCTTTGCCTCGCGCTCAAGGAAAACCGGCAGGTCAAGAGCTTGAACCTCGCGAAAAACGGGCTGACGGCCCAGGTGGCCCGCGACATCGCGGGCCTCCTCTCCAACAACAAGACGCTCACCTCGCTCAACCTGAGCGGCAACCTGCTCAAGGATTACGGCGCGCGCCGCATCCTGGACGAGATCCAGGAAGGCACCTGTGTGCTCGAGGAGCTCGACATGAGCTGCACCGGCATCAGCGACGGTGGCGCCGTCGCGGTCGCCGGCGTGATCTCCAACACTCCCATCAAGTCCCTGTCAATCGCCTGGAACCCGATCCAGGGGGCCCGCTGGCCGGCCATCATCGCCTCACTAGAGAACTCCGAGTATCTGCGCGTCCTGGACATCTCGGACAGCAACAGCCTCACGCCCGAGCTCATGCGCACACTCGGTGAGGCGCTTGCGGTGAACGCCACGTTGCAGACGTTGGATGTCACAAACTGCTCCTTTGATAGCGCGGCCGCGGCCTCCTTTGCGGCGGCGCTGGACGCCAACAAAGGGCTCGAGACGCTCATGATGGACTCGCGCCAAGGCAAGCTGCTGGTGGAGACGCTGGAGGACACGTTCTCGTCCTCGTGCTGTATCGGCGTCAAGAGCGACTACAGCACGCCCAAGTGCCAGGAGTTCTCGGTGACATTCCCGGGCCCCTGGGAGCGCGCCGAGGCGGCTGCCAGAGAGGTGGAGGAGAGCGCAGGGCTCACCAAGCGGGGGCGCAAAGCCAAGGGCGCGGCGCCGGAGGCGGATGTGGCAAAGGAGGAGGAAGAGATGCGGACGAGGCTGGCCGCAAAGGTGAGCGATGGGGTCGATTTTCCCGAATTGCCAGTTTGTGATCGCGCACTTATAGCGGTTAGTAATGCTCAAGTGCCGGTTACTAATGCTCAAGTACCGGTTAGTAATGCTCAAGTACCGGTTAGTATTGCTCAAGTACCAGTTAGCAATGCTCAAGTACCGGTTAGCAATGCTCAAGTACCGGTTAGCATTGCTCAAGTACCGGTTAGCAATGCTCAAGTACCGGTTAGTAATGCTCAAGTACCGGTTAGTAATGCTCAAGTACCGGTTAGTAATGCTCAAGTACCGGTTACTAATGCTCAAGTACCGGTTAGTAATGCTCAAGTACCGGTTAGTAATGCTCCAAGTACCGGTTAGCAATGCTCAAGTACCGGTTAGTAATGCTCAAGTACCAGTTAGTAATGCTAAAGTACCGGTTAGCAATGCTCAAGTACCGGTTAGTAATGCTCAAGTAGTGAGGCTGACCGCCCAGGGTAAGCGACGGGGTCTGGTTTCTGATCGCGTTGTATTCGATGGGGTCGGTAGGCAACCCCTTGGTCTGGTTTCCAATCATGTTGTTTTCCATGCGGTTGGTAGGCGACAGGGTTGATATGCCCGGTGTCTAATAATAGCCCGCTACTGGCTTGGAATAGCCCATCATTGGATCCTGATAGCCCGGTGCTAGTTTGTGATAGCCAAAATGCTGGTCACCAAGGTAGGGAATCACGAGTGGTTAGGTATGGCCGGTTTGTCTGGCCAGTTTCGTATGGCCTGACAATCAGATATGCCGTTACATGAGGAGCAGTGTTACCAAGAAGTTATGACCGTAAACCTGCATGTGTTTGGACGTGGCAACAAGTAAGCTGAGAGAGTAGCAGAGTAACTTGGGTGCTTACACGTGTTCAATAGCATCTACTGGCACATGGAAAGGTTGGGTGTGCTGTCAGTGTATATCCTCTGATAGCAGCGGGCAGCATGCACACGTTGACGAGGCAGCTGTTTGGGAGACGTCATCTGTACGAACCGGGTGGGCCGACGTGCTAGAAGACAGAAGTCGCGGTGATGATGATGATGATGATGATGATGATGATGATGATGATGATGATGATGATGATGATGATGATGATGGTGGTGGTGGTGGTGGTGGTGGTGGTGGTGGTGGCGGCGGCGGCGGCGGCGGCGGCGGCGGCGGCGGCGGCGGCGGCGGCGGCGGCGGCGGCGGCGGCGGCGGCGGCGGCGGCGGCGGCGGCGGCGGCGGCGGCGGCGGCGGCGGCGGCGGCGGCGGCGGCGGCGGCGGCGGCGGCGGCGGCGGCGGCGGCGGCGCGCGGCGGCGGCGGCGGCGGCGGCGGCGGCGGCGGCGGCGGCGGCGGCGGCGATGATGATGATGATGATGATGATGATGATGATGATGATGATGATGATGATGATGATGATGATGATGATGATGATGATGATGATGATGATGATGATGATGATGATGATGATGATGATGATGATGATGATGATGATGATGATGATTTGCTGAGTTAGGATAGGAACAGAAGGCTAGGAGGCCAGGGTATCGGTAGCAGCAAGAAGGCAGATGGAAACTAGTGTATGAGTTGCATTCACAGTAGTTATGGTACCGACAATGTTGATGGGTAGCAGAAGTAGAAGGTGGATTAGAATGGTATAAAATTCCCAAAACAACAAAGCCTGGTGGAAGACCTATTCAATCACGTCTTCTGGTAGACTATCGCAAGGTTTAGGTAGGTGCGTTAGTCATGTCAAATCAAAGCCACCAGCCCCTTCCTTACATGTCGCCCCCCTCGCACAACCCTGAACCCATGCCAATGCCCCCAGGTGGTTGGCTGGAATAAGGAGTCGGAACAGGAGCTGCTGGAACTGCTGAAGGACGTCACGAACGGGGACCGCATGGGCGGTGGCGGCCGCAAGAACGGGGGCGAGGGCAACCAAACCTCTGGGTCCCACCCCGTGCCCACGTTGCAGAAGCTAGAAGCTGCGCTGCAGGCGGCGGAGGCTGAGGTGGCGCGAAACCCGAAGAACTTGGGGGCGCTGGAGGCGCGTTCGGCGGCGCTGTACGCCATGTCTAAATATAGCGAGGCGGCCGAGTCGTACCTGAAGATGATGAAGGTATCGTGGGGTGGCAGTCGATAGAGCCAGGGTTCAAAGGGTAGGTGGGGATGGATGGTGACAATAGGTGGGGGTGGATGATGAGAGCAGTTGGGGGTGACACTGAATAATTGAGAATGCTGAGGGTAGGTGGGGGGGCATTGTACATTTCAGAATATGAGGGTAGGTAGGGGGAATATGGCATATGCAAGGTAGGAGGGTAGTTGGGGGTGGCATGACATAGTCAAGACGATGAGGGTAGGTGGGGGGTAGAGCATGAGGGTAGGTGGGGGCGGCAGTGCTTGAACAAGCTGATAGGGTAGAAGTGGGATGGGAGGGCACGAACAGGATGAGTGTAGGGTCAATATAGTAACATGGAAGAGAGGAGATAGGAAGGTAGCAGATAATTGGATTATGGCTTGATTGAAATGGTTGGGGGGGGGGGACAACAAGTTTTTTTTTTAGCCTGTTATGTGGCGCGGGAGGGCGTGCTCGAATCTGAGGTAACCGACCACAACAGCACCCACTCATACGATCCACTGTCACACCACCACTCTGCCTCGTGCCCCTCTCTCTCCCCCTTTCCCTCGCAACTAGGAGAGTGTACACGGCCAGAGCCACTAATAATAACGCCAATTACTGACTCCCGCCTCTGCCTGCCCCCTGCCCCCCTCTCCCCCCCCCTTTTATCGTGACCAGGAGGGCGTGCATGGCCATAGCGTCGCACGTGGCTTTCAGGAGGCGCTCACACAGATGAATGTCGCACGCAAGAGGTGGGGTTTTTAGAGTCGATAATTGTCATCGCTGTGGAGGCTAGAACATGATACAGTGTGTGGTGAACATCGCATGCAAGAGGTGGAGATGAAGAGGTGCGGAAGGCATATCTGTCGAGGACAGTATCGTGGACGAGATGCGCGCATGCTGGGACTCCGTACAGTGAGCGGGTCCACGCATCACGGGGAATGCGGTGCGCAAGTGAGGGGGGGTATCATACCTACTATTTTACTACCATTAGAATTATCATCATACTAGATTAGGTTATTAAATTAGGTGTAATATTTTACTATGCGCATGCTGGGTCACGGTACCGTGTGGGATGAACGTGGCGCATGGGAGGTGGGGACCGCCTACTAACGGTTTGGTCGTTTCGAGGACCTTTGTCCTGGCGTTTATTACGATGCGATGAACGTGGCACGCAACAGATGGGGCATTTAGAGGCATGTATATGGGCATTTGGGAGGGTGTACTTACTACAGTATGTAGAATATGTAGATGTAGATGAACGGAAGCACGCATATTCAGGCTTGTGCATGACAGTTCGAGACTAAATCCCGCTCCCCACCAAATATTGCTCCCCCCCCCCCCAACCACTACCACCACCAAATTCCCCCCCCAGGTGCCGCCCCACCCACCGCGCGGTCACGCTCAAGCTGGTCTCGCTGGAAGGGGAGAATGTCGAGCTACGCAACGCGGTGGTAAAGGTGGAGCTGCTAAACGCGGAGTACGAGGAGATGCTGCGGCGGCTTGAGGACATCCTGGAGAAGCACCCGGACGTGGAACGGGAGCGCAACAGCATGCGCAATCTGCTGAGGACGAAAGACACGCCGCTGCGGCAGGTTTTTCGGTGCGCATCGTTTCATACTCGAGTATGACCTTATTTATGGTCCTCATTTTTTCTGCCAACTCTCGCTGTAAGGACATGCACTTACTAATCTGGCAGCTCTCTCTGTAAGGACACGCCGGTGCTGCATGTCTTCCAATGATGCGCCCTTTTTCCTATTTAAGCCTTTATGCTGGCAAAGCGGCATTGCGATGATGTGGCTGCAACAGGTGAACCGCTGCGCGTCATCGGTTACATCTTAAGCTGGCAATCGCAAATGCAATGGTTTGGCTGCGGCAGGTCCTCCGGTACAGCACAATAATCAGTTTGGTATAGTGTAGCCTTGCCATTGCGTCAAGTATCAACCTTGTGAAACGGTTCTTCTTGTGCAATGCTATTGGGGCTACTGGCAAATAAACTACAATGTTTTTTAGTAATAATTTACAACAATTTTATAGTAGCAATTTTTTTTACTGGCCGTGCGGAATGATGCGGCCGTATCCGATGATGACCGATACGGGAGAACGGGCATGCCCAATGCCCAGGACCCCATCCTGTGGTCATCCCCTGATCCTACGTGTTGGCATCCCATGTGACATGTGTGTGCACATGGTTGCATGTGTGTGTGGAGATGTCCGTGTGTGTCCTATCATTCCATACTTCGCCCCCTCCCCCCCACACACACACATCACCCCTGCCGCACACTGATTCCATCCACCACACAACATACTGATTCCATCACCCTTCCTTCGGGACGCACGGTTATCCAATGCCCCCCCACCCCTCCCAACCACACACTTGTATTAAGTGAGACAACTACTAGTATATAAAACTGAACTTTATATATGTGACCTCCACGTTTCTGTTCTTTGTCTTGTTTTCCCTGCATTGCTTCGGCGAATCCGCTTAATATTCATCCTTGATTAAAAGAAGATACCTATCGCACACTCACATGTATGTATGTATGTATGTGTGAACATTTTGCGCCCGCGTATATTTGCCCTATAACAAATCCCCCATGAACCGCCCCCCCTTCCCACCCCCGATACAGGCACTATGTCTCGCTCAAGGGCCCCGTCGACGAGAACCTGCACGACACGGTCTGCCTGTGGCAGATGTGGCACATGCTCCACAACACAAAGATGGTTGGCCACTCGCTGCAGACCGCTGACATGGACCTGATCGCCGCCACCTGCTGCCTCTACGACAGCCACCTGATGGCGGCCGACCCCCACAATGGTCTCTCCACACTCGGTTTCTACGAGTTTGTCGAGACGACCATCCGCTGCTCCTGGCAGCTGCACGCGTCGTTAAAGTCTCTCACAGATCGCTTCTCCCACTGCATGGAGGTGAACATCGAGCCAAATTACGAGAGCGACCTGCGTGACGGTCTCCAGAAACAAGTCCTCGCGGTAGCCCACAATTCCATCTTCCGCGACCAGCTGCGCGCGCGCCTGTTACGCATGTTCAAGTTCTTTGCGGGCGAGGCCGAGGCGCCCGCCGCCGTCACGCAGGTGGTCATCGCGGGAGGGGGGGCCATGGGCCCCTCCCCCCGCAACTCCCGGCGCACCACGATGATGGAGGGAGAGGTCACGCCGCCACCCGGCGTGCCCACGACCGTGCGCACGACGCGGAAATCCGTGGAGACCGGGAAGAAAACGGAGAACGTGACTGCGACTGCTAGCATCCCCGCCGCGCTCGCCGCGAAGACCGCAGCAGTGGTCAAGCCCCCGACCAAGATGGAGGGCTCCCAGGGCGTGCTCCCCTTCTCTCCCGGACCGGTCAAGAAGCCGCTCCCGGGCAAGCTGCGTGCGGAGGCCGAGGCGGCGGAGGCGGCGGCGGAGGCGGAGATCCCCGAGGACGACTTCAAGGACTTGAACTTGGCGCAGCGCGCGATTGGTGGCGTGGTCGCGGCGGCGGTTCGCGCCGATCGGGACGCCGCATACGAGCTGCGGAATGACCCCAAGCTGAGCCACAAGGAGAACCTGGCGAAGCAGGTCGTGCTCAAGGAGAAGGCAGGGATCAAGAAGAACAAGATCCTCAAGGCCATGGACGCGCTAGGCCCGATGGATGGGGGGGCGGGAGGAGCCGGGGGGGGCAATGGCGCGGCGGTGACTGGGGGTGGAAAAGGCAGCCCGACTGCGGCGGGTAGCGGTAGAAGTAGCCCGACCCCAAAGGCGGCATCGGTGGCAAAGGATGGCAAAGGGCCCAAGAGCCCGACAGCTGTCATGGAGGCAACAAAGAGCCCGAAGAGCTTGTTGGTGGCGAAGAAGAAGCCAGCGGGGGCGTTGGAAGGTGGGAGCCCCAAGGAGTCAAAGGAGGCGAGGAGGCGGACGACAGATGGGAACGAGCGGCCGAGTGGCGGCTTGCGGACGCCACCGCCGGAACCGGACGGGGGCGACTCGCCGTCGGGGGGGAGTAAAGGTGGGAAGGAGCGGCCGAGTGGCGGCTTGCGGACGCCACCGCCGGAACCAGACGGGGGCGACTCGCCGTCGGGGGGAAGTAAAGGTGGGAAGGAGCGGCCGAGTGGCGGCTTGCGGACGCCACCGCCGGAACCGGACGGGGGCGACTCGCCGTCGGGGGGGAGTAAAGGTGGGATGCGAGCGGATGCGGATGCGGATGCGGAGGAGGTGGACGCGGAGGAGTTCAACGCGGACGACGTGGCGCGGGATGACGATGACGATGAGCGTGAGGGCAGGGGCGCGGTTGTCATGGGGGATGGGGAGATTGAGGAGGAGGATGGGCTGGTGGTGGAGGGCGAGGAAGGGGGCGGGAATGAGGGGGACGGGGGCACGGGGGAGACGGTGGAGGAGATGGAGGACGTCCCCTTGGAAGATCCGACGGAGGAGCACGAGGAGCATGAGCCGGTGGGCCCGCCCATCCCCAAGGTGGAGGTCATGCTGGTCGCGGAGCCCCACTCGCCAGGTGGCACGCAGCGGCAGCGTCCCTCCGGGAACGCGGGGAACATCTGGGGCCGTGTGGGGCCGAAGATCCCTGGGGGCGACGAGGGAACCACGCTGATGACGTTCAACCAGGTTCTCCAGATGCTCAACCGCCTCTCGGCGTACTCCCCTCAGTTGAACATCCGCAAGGCGCTCACGGTCTCGGAGAAGGTTTCGGGCCTCACGGAGCTGCTGCCGCAGGAACACCCGAACAACGCGCGGTCGCGCTTCACGTTCAACGAGTTTGTGCAGATCATCGTGCACTTTGCGGTCGCGGTGAACCCGACGGGGGACGCCGCGCGCCTCGTCAAGATGCGCGACGGGTACTGGACGGTCGCCGTCGTGTACTTGGAGCAGGACCTGTTCCAGAAGGTGAAGCGCATCATCCCGGGGCGATTCTCGTGAGAAGGAGGGATGATTGGGGGGTGGGGGTGGGGGGGTCCCCCTCTCAACCTGTTCCATCAGGGGTTGCATGAGCAGAAAGGACTGGATCGCTCGAGTGCTCGATTTTTGTTTCATTCGAGACATGGTATTCGAGCCCTGTAGCGAAGTGATCTCCCAATGGGGCCACGTTTGCGAGAAGATAACTGCTAGGGTGAGCGACCGGTGTCGACTGCGCCTCACGCGGGGTTGGCTTTGTCTCTCGACTCCGGACCCCTTTATCTTCCCGTGTGTATATTTTTGCAGGGGACGCAGCTGCTCTGGAAGCAGTCCTCTCATTTGCACTCCCGGATGCGATGCACGTGGGATTTCGAGGCAGATCTGGCACTACAACAGTTCGACTGTACTAATAATCGCGCGCTTTTGCGTCGACGTATTTGAGAAGGGGCCGGGGGGTGGGGGTGGGGGTGGAGGCACACGTTCATGCGTTAATCTTGATTAGTTTGGCGAGGTTGGTGACAAGTGAATGCAAGGGATGCTCAGAAGATGGCATCATCGTAAAATTTTTCATGGCTGGGTACATTCCTGGCTAACGGCCTTCTGTATGTGGGCAAGCAAATGCGTGTGATGAAGCGCCGCACCTGAGATATATATTCATTGAGAATTATAAATTACGGAGGTGAGAGTGGCATGCAACATGTAAGGAAATTAAACCCCGAAAAGAAGAACCCTACTGAAAGACAATATGATGCAGACGATATTTGTAACTTTCGTGTAATTATTTTCTCATGAGATTAGCATGGTACTCCGTGGCATGCCCATGTGCATGACACGCAAGTACTTACTTTATACTTAATTAATTAGTTGCCGTGGGAGATACTTATCTTTATGAAGTCGCGACAGCAGCGCCGGCATCAACAGCCGGGGGGATCGAGGATGCATGTGGCGACCGGAGAGCAGCCGAGCCATGGAGACATCAGGGCCTTTCCACGTTTCGAGTGCAGACCTGTGGTGCATGGATTCGGGCTAACTAGCTCGTTGCCGGGTACCCCGGACCTTACCACATTCGGTGTTCAGGTCGACCGGAACTACCGAGTTTCAAATGAAAAGTGCCTGAAACTGAGGTCCTGAACTAGCTGCACCGCCGAAACTCTGGTACAGGTAGTCGGTCCGGCCATCACCTCTAGCTCCCCTCACCCGTCTACATGTGACATACTCCGCGCCGTGCACCAGAAGGACGCCCAAGCCTCCCCCCCGCAGGCGCGCCTGGCCTACTGGCGATCGGCCACGAGCGTCCGTGCGGCCGCATCGCTGCAACTGTTTATAGTCGGTTGCATCGAATTCTAAACCGAGCTGGTGCTTTTTGCCAGATTTTCGGCCATTATCGGTAAGTAATTGTTCAGACCTGCGCAGTGCGTGTCTGACCTGTCCATGGAAGAACGGCTGTTGTTGCGCGCCTGGGCGAGGGATTTACGAGGGCAAGGTACAGATTTGTCGCGAACCTGTATCTGCTATCGGTGCTTTCTTCTATGAGCTCATCGTTCGAGGTTTTTTGCGTTCTTTTTGGGCAGTTTCCGCCAGCTAGCTCACCGTCGCTTGCCGTTGTGTTGTCGAATACCTCCAGGCAGCTTTAGATTGTTTTCGTTGATGTCGTGATCAGGGCCGCTTCAGTCGCAGCCTATAGCTCTTCGGGAAGGTATAAGGCATTTCATAAAACGTGTTCTGGCAAGGATGTTGTGCGTATGGACGCTTCTTGTTGTTTGAGAGTGACGCACCCGGTGGAGGGCTCTCCTCACAGGCCGCAGCGGCATCACAGCGCTCATGCGGTGAAGGGCCGCCAATGGTTTCTTTGCATTTTATCGTGCAGGGATGGAAGTGTTATAGTGATGATGATGTTGGAGATATTGCATTTGTGTGACTGCATGTAGATAGCTGGCACCAATGGTTGTTTGAGCTTTCCTTTGTTATGATGATGTGCCTGGTGAGTCCCCTTGGCACCTTGTGCTGGTGGACTTCATCAAAGCCTTCGATTCGGTTTTCTGGCCTGCGCTTTGGGACATCCTCGAGTACGTTGTTCCGGATCCCCCGCCCCCTGATTGCTGTCATCCGCAACCTGTATGAAGGGTCCACCACTTCGGTGCGCACTTCTTACGGGACCACGCCCCCATGCCCTTTACAGAAGGGTGTGTGGCAGGGCTGCGTGCTGTCGCCCTACCTGTTCATTATTGTTGTCGAATACGTAATGATTCAGGCACGCAAGCGATTTGCCCGCATCGTGGGCACTGGGCAGGGAACCAGGAGTGCAGGTTGCTAACAAATTCTGGCATGGCGGTGCGGACACGGAGATTCGGCTGGCAGACATCATCTACGCAGACGACACCACCCTCTTCGAGGACACTGAGCACGTGCAGACATGGCTTGACTGCCTGGCTCTCGAGGCCCGTGCAGTGCAGGGCTTGAGGTCAGCAAGAAGACAGAGGCCCTGGCGGTTGGGCTCACCAACTCACCGCCGCCCCTCTATCTCCTAGACGGCTCTCGAGTCCTGTATCGGGACCGCGTTAAGCTGCTGGGCAGCCTGCTCCCCAGCTGCGAGGTTGATGTGGACCATCGCATCTCCCTCGCCTGGCACGCTTTACGCCAGTACCGGGCCCTGTGGCGCAAGCCCCTGGGCAAGATCGAAAAACAGGACCTGTTCAAGGTCCTCGTCCTTCCTGTTCTCACGTATGGGGCCGAGACGTGGACCCTCACCGCCGACCTGGCCCGCAAGCTGGACGGCGCGGTCACCAGCATGCTGCGTTCCATTTTCAGAGTAGGATATGCTGCTAATGTCCGCAATGAGGACCTGTACCAGGGCATGCCCTATATCACCAGCACCATTAATTTAAGCAGCGCCGCCTGCAGCTAGTAGGGCACCTAGCTCGCACCAACCAGGTAGACACCTCACGTGGCCCCCCCGCAGGACTGCGACCAGCCCAGCCTGGCCGGCACCTCCTGACGTGGGCCGGGCCAAGTGATGTTAGACGCCGCAAGGCCCGCACCTTCAAAGAACAGCTAGTAGAGGACATGGGGGGCCTAGGCCTCTCCGTACGTGATTTGGAAGAAGATGATGGACAAGGCCAAGTGGGCCCAGGTCATAGAGGACAACGAGCCCCCCCCGGTGGGGAAGCGCCCGCGTGTGCAATCCCGTGGGAGGCACGCCAGACAGCTCCCCTAGGACAGCGTGCGGCTGTCTAGATAGATGTTGTAGTTAGAATGCTGTTAGATAGATGTAGTATGTAGCCGATGTAGATAGACTAGACCGGTAGGACTGTGTGCACCCATCCATCCATCCATCGGGGTTAATGCTCCGTGACTCCCCAACGGGAGCACGAGTCTAATTAATTAATTAATTAATGATGATGTGACAAGACTACAATGTGCTGAGCCAACCATGGTTGACATGCATGACTGCATGCAAGCTATATATACCATGTTCTTACTTGGTTCCTTGCCCTCCATAGTCCCAGTTTGTCATCCATGCGCCGGGGAGGACAGTTTAGGAGGTGTTGTTGTGTTCATTAGCTTGGTTGGCATCAACCTTACACTCTAACCTGGGAGAAACATAGGAAATGCTGCTTAGGCATGTTAGGGCTACCATCGTCAAGGCTGTGCACATATTTACAAGGCTGGCCATGCTGGAGGGATGATGAAGACATATGAGGTGCGTGGCCACCCCTTTGTACTTTGTAAACATACTCTGCATGGTTTTGGTGCATGTTGGATGGCATATTAAGTGGCACTGTGGGGTTACTAACTTACTGAGTTGTTCTTAGCGCCTTGTCATGTGGTCATATAGGAAACCCATCAACTTGAGCAGTTCTTGTCGCAATGACCCCCCACATTGAGCATGCGTTGCCGTCAGCGTGCAAGAGTTGATTATGTGTGCTTTGGTCAGTTTGCAGATGTCTTTGATGAAGAAGGAGGTGCTAGTGTGGCTAAATGGTTACTCTAATTTCCTTGTAGCGTCTACATGGGTGGCCGTCTTGGAATGGTTGTAACTTGGGCAGTTCTTGTCAGAATGGCGTCAAACCTTGAACATAATAGGAGGTACCATATGTGCAGAGAATGGTAGTATGTGGTTTGGCCAGTTTTCATGAGGCTTAGATGTATAAAGGGGTGTTAGTGTGGTTAAATACTAGCTAAAACCTCCCTTAGCTTCGTCACAGGTGGCAATCTAGGAATATCCATCAAGTAGGGCTGCGCTTGTCAGAATGACCTGAAAAATTGGGGCTGCATGTCCCCCCCTCTCTAGTATTTGGGAATATATGATTTGGCACTATTGCATGTGAGTTGTGTGAGAGTTTACCACCGAGGGAATCCATGGCTCTTGCAGGAAAGTTGCCTTTATTATAATAAGCAAACACAGACGTAAGTCACGTCAAGTCCAAGACTGCACGTAGCACAGACGACAGGGTCGTTGTGCCAAGAGAGCGTGCACGCAAGAGCTAGCGTCCCGGTGCGACCAAGTCACACATATAGCTTGCTAGGGACGCGTCCAAGTATTCAGCTGCACTGTCACAGCTGAACTGTCAATCAATTGATTACACAGACTCTGGCACGCCTTTGGCGCGCAGATCTATCAATTGTCCATACGGCTAGTCCTGTGGACCTATCCGTACATTACTCAGCATCAATTGTCTCATAGGTCCTGGCGCGCTACAGCACGCCTACCTATCAATTGACTATCAAGTCCTAACTCTGTACAAGTCCTGTCAACGTCCTGCGGACTATCACAGTGACACTTGTACATCCTGTGTCCGTACGCGCCCACAGTGGCGCGCCGGGTACTGTCGGCACAGCCTAGGAAACGTCATAACTTTTACGTCCCGTAACCAAATGAGGCGTTCAAGGTGCCGTTGGAAAGAGCGTAACAATCTCTATCCACCTAACGTAAATCCTTTACGTTAACTCCAATCCCTTTTTTTCTTTAGGGATCACATCCCCTGCCAGGGACCCTTGAAGTAGCTTGAAATGTCCTTCACTCCAGCTTGAAGCTTGAACAGATGTCTTTAATGGCCAATGCCATTCCCCCAGCCCTTTCTTTTAAGGAACTGGAAAAGAAACAGATCTGCCACAGGGAAAACCATTCCATGAGAAATGGATAAAAACCTATGGAAGTGGCATTACAGAGTACCACCAGATATTAGAAACATACAAAATTAAATACATACAGGTTAATTCTATGAGGTCTTCTCCAGGAATTAATCCCATCACCTCGGTAGAGCCTCCAGTACAATGACCTTCTGGCGGTGAGTTACATTAATCCCAGATACTAATCCCATAAAACCCAGTACATATTCAATGTAAGCATAATAAACCATGACAATTAAATTACCACTTGACAGAGTAAGACGTATTACAATAGTTTCCCCGTCATACTCTCAACAGGTTAGTATTGGCGCCCGTCTTATGGCGCCCGTCTACTTGTCAGATGATAAATTGCCACAGCAAACAAATGACAAAATGAAACACATAGGCAACAATTAAATCCTGCCCTGGGGAACTAGGGAAGTCTGAACAGGTAAAACACCTGAGCAGGCCAGCTTGTAGAAACATAATACCAGGGAATCGAACCCCGCCCTATAAACCCCAGAATAAAGGTTCCCAGACCATTGTGAGAGGTATGTACAAATATACATGTCTTTTAAAATAGAATACATGGTCTGTAATGGACCTGTCAACCTTGTGTAGTCAACAGCATGAACCCCAGCCAAAACCTGGCTGTATCCTGATTATGATCAGAGTGAGTGTACCATGGTCCATGAGCCTTAGTACAGACTAAAATACAGGTATTATGCCAGTCACAATGCTGACACTACCACACAATCTGCTGTTTCCAATGCCCTATAACCATGCACCAGCTTAGACAGCTTGCTGAGATGGGTCCATCAGAGACTGAAGAACCTTGTATTGCACTGCTGCCTTCTGCACTAGCTTGGTCAAAGCATCAGCAGGATTGTCAACCCCAGGGATATGCTCAATATTAGCCAAGGAGGACAATTCCTTAAGAAGGAGATAATCCAAGTCCCTACTTCTGGCCATCTGCCTGTGCACAAACTGCACCATCCCCATGGAGTCTGTTTTGAGAAGAGTGGTAACCTGAAGTGGCCAAGGAGTGTTAGAAGTCATCTGATGAAGCAACTCCTTCAGATAAAGGCTGGTGTGAATGCCTTCACAAATAGCCCTGCATTCTGCCACATCACTGCTGACAGCCACCCGTTTGTGCAGGCGACTGAACCAGCTCACCAAACTCCCCAGGCCTTCCTGCATGCCTGAGCACTTAAAGAGCCCTGCAGCCCTGCCCCTGACCTTGGAGACCTGCCTGCTGTCCATTGAGCTATCCACATACAGCTCCATGCAAATGGGTTGTGATAAATCCACTGCAGACAACAGAATGCCAGAATCATGAAGCCCTGACCTGATCAGCCACTTTGGCAGACCCTAGCTCCATCAGCATGTCATCAGGCAACCTGGCTATGACCATAAGGTCTGGCCTGGAAATGCCTGCCACCCAAGCAACCATGCCCCTCACCATGGGACACAGTGCCTGTGTGATGACTGGAGGAAGCATGCTAATGAGGGTCTCTTGATAATCATTGCCCCCCACCAGCAGCATACGCCACTCCCCCCCCTTCTTCACCAGTGTGGCCTCCATGCCCACAAACAGGAGAGGCTCATTCTCCACCTGCCATTGCTCCCTACCCAGAGGAAACTTGGACTTAATGATGGAGATCAGCTCCTTAAGCCACGACGTGGGAGCTATCAGATGTAGGTCATCCCCGTGCAGCGAAGCATACACTGGTAGGCCTTCCCATTGCCCCAGAAACAGACAGGGGTCTACAGGAGAGACCTTCAAGTTGCAATGCTCCTTCAGGAAACGGTTGAGAGTCTCCCTCCAGATTATTGGACTTGACCTCAGGCCCTCCAGGCCCTTGTGGATTTTAAGGAACTCAGTGTGAATATCCCTTTTCCATACAGCAGGCACCCTGACATAGAAAGGCGTCTTGCCCTCCCACTTTTCCTGTGCCACATCTGCATCCCCCTCCAGAAATGCCCTCTTGAAGTCTACCACCACTGAGCCATAGTCCAAGCCCTTGTTGAGAAGGCCTAGAAATACACACAGCAGCAGCCTCCAAGTGTCATGCAGCATGCCAGGGGTATACAACTCCTCAGCAGTGCACTCACCAGTACCCTTGAACTCATTCAGCACTGGCCTGACGTGTGGTACCTTGACCCCGTCCATGCACCTCCTTCATCTTGATGACAAACTTGAGCTTGAGTAGACGTCGTGCAGGAGGCAGGTCATTGACAGGTTCCACGCATTTCTTGGAGATCCAGTCCTCCCCAGATTTAATCAGACCCAGTGTGACCTGGGGACACATAATGGGAGAGGACATGAGCTTCACCAGGCCTTGGTAGTTGATAGGGCTGTGTCCAGCAAGTGAGTGAGGACCAATGCCCAAACTGCTTGGATGACTAGCAGCTGGCAGTATGAGGTCATCAACCAAGGGCTCCTGCCCCTGTCACACTTGCACACGCTTAACCGTCCTGGTTACTGCACGTGATAGGTGAGTGGTCCTGAAATTAATCAGTGGGACCTGACCAGCCCCTTCCTTAGTCAGGAGAGAGGACGTGATCACTACCCCATCCTGGCATAGGAAATTCTGCCCCAGAAGAGCAGGTCCCTGATAGCCCTCCAAGACACAAAATGCAGTGTCCTGTCCAAGGATAGGAATAGATACCTCACCCACTGAGTACCTTCACGTGTACCCCGCCACTGAAGTCAGACACAAACTGATAGCTGGGTTCAGTCATGCTGTACCCTGCTGCAGCTCTGGTCCCAATGATGGAAACCTGAGAATTAGTGTCTACCTCTAAGGCAGTGTCCAGCCCCAGATTGCCATGCCACCTGAGTTATGGCACTCGTGCAATGGATGCGAACGTGTGTTGGATTATGCAATGGCTGGCATAATATCAACCCATGCAAGCTTGCCAAGCTGGATTGCATGGGCACGTAGGTTAGGGTAACCTAGCTATCCTGTACTAGTGCTAACCAATGAGGTGCTGGCTCCGTCCAGCTAGATCTACTCCAGCTAGGACTGATACGATGCCCGCAGGCAACGACTGCCTAACAGCACTACGTGGACGATCCTGGACCTCCCCTAGGACCTCCGTACAGGACTAGCACTGCAGCCACCTTGTGGTCTGCATCACAGCTCATAAACCCTACCACGTGAATACCCACGTGCGTGTGCACTACATATCTCAGTGCTAATATCTAGCACCCACGTGCCCATCATGGCACGTGCGGATCTAAATCCTAGTAGAGATATGTCCAGTGTACTACACTACCGTCCATGTCCGTATCCCACTTGGGAGACGGGGACAACGCCACGTGTACTGATAGTCTAGGCCTGAAGCCCTAGAATAACTCCCATTATTACTTTTCTTTGGGGAGTGAGGGGAAGACTCTTCCCACAACCCACTCATATGCCAACCACTACTGATAAGCAAGGTTCCCCACAGGGACAACCAGGACACTGAAAGAGATGCATTTATAAAAGCGCCCATAGCTCCTCCGTGTTGGATACAACATCCCCACTGGTTGGGTGCCTGTGTTAGGAAAACCATTGTCAGAAAAATATGACCACACGTTTTATTGACAAAGAACAAGCCATCAATAAAGGAGGACCCTTCTGACCTCAATCTTTAATGACGCAAAGAGAGTCTTACGGGTGGGACACTTCAGACCCTGCCACCCCATGACCACCCTCCTATCTGGTGCTAAGATCCCTAGGCTGAGGCACTTCACCCTCTGCCGTTATATGGGTTCATCAGCGTGTATAGGACTCTGTACTGAGGCCCTGCAGCCTGTGGCACTTTTGTGAGTGCATCTGCTGCATTGTCAGGGTCTCGGATGTGAGTCTTGGACTCCAGATAGGTACACTCCTGCTTGAGGACAATCCAGTCCAAATCGGTGTGCACAGCCAAGGGGTTGTCCAGGAAAGAGAGAAGGGATTGACTGTCAGTCAGCAGATGGGATTTGACACCAGCATAACTACCAGCCTGATGCTGCAACCACACCAGCAGATGGTTCAAATACCTGGCATGCAACACAGCTGATACCACAGCACGGCATTCTGCTACATTGCTGCTGACTGCCTTGCGCTTGTGGAGTCTGCTGAACCAGGAAACCAAAGATTGCTTGCCAGTGGGGTTAGACAACATAAAGAGACCTGCCTCTCTGGCTTGTACCTTAGTGACTACCCGTGACTCCATGGAACTGTCCATCATGCATGTGATGTGGATGGGTTGGAACAGATCCAGAGCATGAAGAATAAGGGGAGGGCCATCATGCAACACCTGTTTAATAGCCCTAGACCCTACCTCCATGAGGACATCATCATCCACTCTGCTGACCACCGCCAGGTGAGGAGCACAAGTGGCACACAGCCAACCTAGCTTACCCCTAATAGTGGGACAGAGATCAGGAGTGATGTCAGAGGGAAGAACATCTTTGCAAGACATGACATACTCAGGGGAGGCTTTGAGAGAACACACCCACTCCTTCTGCTCCTTAAACAGGTTCAGAATGATGCCACAGAACTTGACAGGATCTTTCCCCAGCTCCAGCTGCTTGCCTAATTCAAAGCTAGCAGACACTTGAGCAATGAAATCCTCCACAGCTGCCCTGGGACCAGTAATGAGCTGATCATCCCCATGCCACACAAACATCATCAAACCAGCAGGATGAGGGATGGTGAAGAAACAAGGGTCAATATCATCATACTGGGCCCCCAGCTTCAGGAAGACCTCTTGGGCAGACAGCCTAAAAATTTTAGGTGCTGACTGAAGCCCTTCTACCCCCAAGTTAGGCCTTAGATGAGGTTCCTTGATGTCCCCAGACCAGACTTTGGGAGTGTTGACCACATAGACTTGACCCCTCCACACCTTTTGGGCTATGTCAGGGTTGCCTTTAAGGAAGGCACGCTTAATGTCAGTGGCTTTACACACGTAGTCCTTACCAGCATTCAGATGGTGAAGGAAAGTGGCCAACAGGACCTTAAGAGACGTCTGCTGAATACCAGGGGTATACAGTTCAGCCTCTGTTAGCTCAGTGGAGCCCCTGAACTCCGTGACACAAGGTCTGGCATGAAAAATGGGAGGTGTCCCATCTGCCTGGGGTTTATGCTTGCAGACAAACTTCAGTCTGAGCTTTCTGGCCCCTTGTGGCAGTGCCTCAATCGGTGTTACAGGTGGTACCTGGGACTTACTACGTGGATCAGGACAAACCCATTCCTCTCTAGCCCTGTTAAAGGCTTCCATCCATTTCAGAAAACCAATCTGCGTTTGACAGTCTTTGACCACATCATCATAGGACAAGGGAGACATGGACGCAATGTCCCATCTACCAAGCCCAAACGCAGAGGGGTGTAGCTTCTGAGAATGAATGAGGGAATCAACACAGGGTTCCTGACCTGGGAGGTATTTTATGTTGACAGCATTGATGGCTGCTTCCAGGCCATCACTGATCTGTGTTAAAGGAATTTTGAAATGGTCCAGGGTGACCTGCCCCACCCCAGTCACGCTCAACCTCCCAGCTGAGATGACAACTCCAGGGTATGAGACAAATGGTTCCCCCAGCAGTGCATTCCCCTTGTAGCCCTCTACTACCTGGAAGGGAGTGGGCACACCCAGAATGGGAATTAGCACTTGGCCTTTGACTGCCATTTTTGTTTTGCCTGAAAAATCTGACACTCTAGCCCAGGGCGAGCGTTGCAGACTTAGGCCAGATACAGCTTGTGCACTGATGATGCTCACCTGTGCCTGTGTGTCTACTGCCAGAATACTGGGATCCTGGTTAGATTCACCCACAGCATTGACTTGTGCTGCACCTGCTGCCATTTGTGCCTTGGCAGTGTGTGCTCTATGTAGAGCTTTTAGAGCCTCAGCAAATTTATTCCTGGGGACAACAGGATCTGCTGCTTCGTGTGGCTGTTCCTGAGATGAGGGAGGAGCGACCTGCTGCTCATCCAGTGCACGTTCCTCCTGCCCAGTTGGACCAGTGGGCTGTGGTGGGGCTGCACCACTGAGGAACACAGGAGCGTCTATGGTTGTGTTGCTTGCATCAGCTATGTCCCTAGCCAATTCACTGGGTGAGACCAACCCACCAGACTGAGGCTCTGAATCCATGTCCAAGAATTCTACCCCTGACACGTCTGCCAAAGGAGGGTAATAAAGCTTCAGTCTATGCTTGCCAACCATTCGCTCTCTGTGATGCTGAATAGTCACCGTGTCCCCTGTTTCTGAGAACCTGATGATTTCAGCTGGACCATGCCATCTACCAGAGTGGGCTTTGTTCCCTTCCCCTTCCCTATAGTAGAGTACCTGATCCCCCACTTCAAACACAGGCCTGGCATTACTCTTATCCTTTTTTGCCAGCAACTTGGCCAAGTGTTGCCTCTGCGTGTTGTAGTGGTCTAGTACCTCCTGAGAGTAGCTACCTGATTGCAGGCCAATTGGTGTGATTTCACCAAAAGGAGAAGACATGAGGGGCTTGGTGTTCAGAGTTCTGCACACTTCAGCTGCCCACGCTGTCCTATCAGCATAGCTCCCAGACTCTGCTGTCCTGGACTCATTTTTCTTTATGAGGTCCCTGATAGCACGCATGGTACGTTCAATCATCCCCTGGCGTTCATGATCTTGAGCCCCAGCAATGTCTATCTTGGGCAGATCAGGATAATCTTGTATCCACGTGAACTGCTGATCCAGCATTAATTTTTCCTGAGGATGATACCGTGCTAGTGCAATCAGCAGGGCTCTGTGCAGTTGTTCATTGGCCATGCCTGGCAAAGGTTCTATCACCACAAACCTAGACCAGGCATCTTTTATGACCAAGTAATACACCGTGTCCTTCACCAGGTGTATCACATCCCCTACTAGCTTTCCTCTAGCCAGTGGTGGGGTGGCCACATGCCATCTCTTGGGTTTAGGTGCATGCAGTTGGCACGCTTCACAGTGCTTCCTGACATGCCTGCACATCTGTTCCAGGTCACGGCCATCAATTTTATTAGCCAGCCTTTCTGCCACTGCCTCATGCCCCATTGCCTTGTGTAGCTGTTGGGCTAACCTGGCATAGGATATAACCTTATCTGCTGCTGCGTCTAAGGAGGCTATAGTGGGATCCTGGGCCACCTGTGCTAGCGTCATGTCATAAGCCAGGTCCCAGTCCACTTCCTCACTGTCAGGCAACACAGAGCAAATGGAAGGTACACGGCCATTGAGAAACCAGGGTACAGGAGACTTACAGTCATCCTGAGTGCTGGCTTGTTTGTTGGGGCGCCCCGTTGAGGCTCCCTTCCTGGGCTTGTTGCAGCGTCCCCCTGCAGGTAACGGGTGGCGGGGCTCCCAGCAACCTGGGCATACATCCACATCAGATCCAAGTTCGGGTTTGCCCTTCCAGCAATCATCCCTCTCATGCCCCTTGCATGAGCACCTGGTGCAATACAGGGTGGAGTCATGAGGCTTACCTTTCTGACTAGGCCCCTGGGAGGACCCAGCCTTACTGCCTGGGTTCCCCTTTCCCCCCTTGTCGGATTTCCCCTGCTGCTTGGATGATCCCCCTGCCTTCTTACCTTGCTGGGGACCCTTGAACACCGCCTTGACCTGAGCTACCACCTCCTTGATGAGCTTCTTCCTGCTAGGACCTGCACCGTCCTGACCACCCCCCCCTTGGACCTTGTTAACCTTGGGTTCCTTGACAGTTGAGAAGGGTTCTAGGCTCTGCTGAATGAACAACATGGCCCCCCTAAAATCATCCCACTTGTCTTTAAGGCCAGCCAGCAGAACTGCATTGGTGTTCTTGTCCAGCTCAGCTTTGGTGAGCCACTGATGGATCAGGTACTTAGAGTTGAGTTTCTTCAACTCCTCGTCCCTGTCTATGTACAGGACAAACTGTTTGTTATCACGTACGTAGTCAGACTTGTTGACTTTGTACGAGGCCAACCAGGTGAACCCCTTGAGAGCCTGCAGGTGTTCCCCCTTGGTCAACAGCCCTTTTAGGTCTGCTATGAATTCTGTGAAGATTTGCACCTCCTCTGCCCCAGGTGTGCTGGCCCTCCTCTCATACATCTGAACCATTTGTTTGATGCTAGGTGCAGATTGGTGGATTGTGTTAGACACCCTGAGAGCAGGAAACCAATCACGGATGTTATCATGGGACCAAGAATGTTCTATCTTGAAAAGAAACTCAAGTGCGTCCTCCTGCACATATCCCTCAGCTAGACCTGGGAAGGTAATCCTATCTTCCCTGCGGGATGCATCAAACCTGGGTCGCTGTGGTACAGCGACAGTCGCTTGTGGATGAGGTTGCTGCTGCTGCTGCTGCTGCTGCTGCGGTTGCTGTTGCTGATGCTGCCGCTGCTGCTGCTGCTGCTGCTGCTGTTGATGCTGTGGCTGCTGCTGCTGCTGGGTTGCCGCTCCAGCGTTGCTGCCGCCCGCCATACCCCCGGTGCTTGCTGGTGCCCCTCCCCCTGGTGCTCCCCCGTCCTTCCCCTCGTCACCATCCTCCTCTGGATGCGACCGCTGGGGCGTAGACGATGGTCCACACCCCTCCTGCCACTTTCCTTGGCGGACCCGCTTGGCGGCCTTCAGCAGGTGCTCTACTGCCTCTGCTGCCCGCGCCCGCTTGGTCGGGTTGGCCTCCGCTGCATCCAGCTCCTGGTGGAGTAGTGCAGCGATGCGGTCCAGCTCCAGGTCCGTGTCGGTCTGCATGGTGTGTGTGGGTGTGGGGGGTGGGGGGTAGGGTGTGTCTGCGCCAGCGCGAACACGCTCACGCGCGTTTAACAAGGCCGTTCCTCGCTGGGCCCTTGCTGGCTGTGGGGTACGCATGAAGTCCAATACAGCCTCCTCAGGCAGCGGCTCATGTGGCGCCAGACCACGCTCAAACCGGATTGCGTCTCCGAATTCTCCCTGCAGAGCCCAGGTCCTGGCCGCCTCCTGATACCTGCGCAGAGCCCGCTCCTCCTTGCGCATGCGCCTGTCTAGGGCACGCGCATTACGCCGGCTCTTCCTCGCCAGCCGGGCCTCCTGCTCACGCCTCGCCGGGCCCACCATCGTTGCCAGTGTCGCCTCCGACCTCTTCAAGGCTGCGTCCAGCCGCGCCTGGTGACGCCGGGTCTTCTCCGCGGCGTCGTGCGCCTTCGCACGAAGTCGCTTCATCTCCCGATGCTGCGCCTCCCTGGCTGCGCGCTCCCTAGCCAAACTGTTCTCCGCCATGGACCGCACCATTGCCCTCTTGGCCTTCCGCTGGCAATGCCTGGCGTACTCTATCTTGGCCAGACGCTCTGCCTCCACCATGGCCGGGTCCATCAAAACCAGCTCCTCTCCCCGCGCTCCTGGCTGCATCTCCACCGACGAGTCGGTCTCCTGCAGCACATCTCCAGCCATTCGCCTAAAGGAGCGCGCTGTGCGCCTGTGCGCAAAGGTGTAAAGCTCGTTCTTCTTGCGGAGAACGTATGGGGGCGCCTCTCGCGCACCTGTCGGCCCCGCGCGCAGACCTGCCCTGGCCACGCGATCCCGCTCCTGCTGCCGCTCCGCGAGCACCCGGGCTGTCCTGTCCATCTCAGTCTCTGCCCGCAGCTGAGCCTCGCGCTGAGCCTCCAGCTCACGCTGTTGCTCCAGCTCTCTGCGGAGCTGGGCCTCCTGCCGAATGCGCTCTGCCTCTCGGCGGAGCAGCTCCTCGCGTTTCTCCTTGTCCTCCGGCAACTCGAGATCCACGAGGTCCTCGTCCTCGTCGTAGCCATCTGACGGTATGTCCCCCAATACCGGCACCACCCTCCCCGGCCCCGTGACCAGCTCGGGGGCCGTGGGCTGCCCTTCCGCCGGTGGTGCGTTGGGACGCCATACATTGTATAGCGGCGGCCGCGCCGCCAACTGATCCAGGAACCGCTGGTCCTCGTCCGAAGACGAGCGACCACTGCCGGCATCGCTGCCAGCGTGATCGTCCCGACCCTGCCGGCCCCGCACTGCCGCCCGGTAGTCCAAATCTTCGGACGATGGGGACAGGCTTGACTCCGAAGAGTAATCGGTATTGGAAACGTTCGACATCTTTAAAAATGAGAGAGTTCCTATAAATGCAAGTTATGGCACTAGTTAACGTAAAGGATTTACGTTAGATGGATAGAGATTGTTACGCTCTTTCCAACGGCACCTTGAACGCCTCATTTGGTTAAGGAACGTAAAAGTTATGACGTTTCCTAGGCTGTGCCGACAGTACCCGGCGCGCCACTGTGGGCGCGTACGGACACAGGATGTACAAGTGTCACTTTGATAGTCCGCAGGACGTTGACAGGACTTGTACAGGACTTGATGGTCAATTGATAGGTAGGCGCACTGTAGCGCGCCAGGACCTATGAGACAATTGATGCTGACTAGTGTACGGATAGGTCCACAGGACTAGCCGTATGGACAATTGATAGATCTGCGCGCCAAAGGCGTGCCAGAGTCTGTGTAATCAATTGATTGACAGTTCAGCTGTGACAGTGCAGCTGAATACTTGGACGCGTCCCTAGTAAGCTATATGAGTGACTTGGTCACACCGGGACGCTAGTTCTTGCGTGCACGTTCTCTTGGCACTGCGACCCTGTCGTCTGTGCTGCGTGCAGTCTTGGAAGTGACGTGACTTACGTCTGTGTTTCCTGATTATTAATAAAGGCAACTTCCTGCAAGAACCATGGCGGAATTCGTGGCATTCTTACCCTCACAACTCGTATTACACGCTCTGTCAAAAAGATGCCAAATTCGGAAGAATTTCGGATTCCGGACGATGAGGAAATAGCCGCTCCGCCGGCTGGTTCTTCGTCAAGACCAACTGTGCCGTCGTGGCAACAATTGCTCGACGAAGTTACAGTTTCGCTCGACGAGCTTCATCGTCAGCAGCGTGCAGCTCACGCATTGCTCGGGGATAACCCCGAGGACCCCGATTTGCCAGCACTGGTGCCGGCTCCGCATGTTGGACCAGATCGCAACATTTTATCGACATTTACGGTCCAGGTGCGGGGAGGTTTGCGGTCGGTGACCGAAGTCACGACTGCCATTGAGGAGTTGGACAACGTCCTCTCTTCACTCACCGGTTACCAGAGAAACCTGCAAAACTGGGCATCGCTTCGCACGGGGGGCGCGCCGGCGGTGTCAACAAATTTGTTTCAGGATCTCGCGCTGTTATCGCTGCTCACTCGCGGCGTACGCAGTCGTGAGCGCCAGGTTTTAATTAACCTGGTGGCATTTCTCGCCTCTGTGCGAGAGTGGATTCCCGCGGGGTGGGAATTATTGACGATCTTTACACATCCTCTGCGCCTCGTCGCGCGTCGGCGCGTCGCAACTTACGCGGCGGGGAGCACGCCGGTTTTAATTCATACCGGTGCAGGTCCGGAGCTGGATATGGAGGATCGTGAGTTCGTATACACGTACTGCGACTTCAGGGGCCTTGACTACTAGTCGGCCTAATTTTCTTCTGCAGTACTTGTCGACATTTTTTTGTCGAATTTCGGCGGCAATTCGCGGGGGCGGCAGCGACACCGGCGCAGGCGGCAGTGGCGACACAAAAATTTTGTACATATTTTCTGCTGCTTTGTTAAGGTGTTCTTTGAATAGCTGGTAGTGCAGGATGGCTGAGGGACGCCGTAGCAAGGGTCCAGCCAGTGGGAATAATAATGGGGGTGCTGGTAGTGGAACCGCTCACGTAGATGACGTGGGGCTTACCGGAGAGATTACCAACCTTCCTCACAATAATAATAATGCACAAGCTATTCATGGCTTTGATCTTACCACACAGGGTCTTTTAATTGTCAATCAGTTGCAGCCTGTAACCTCAGACTCCAAGCCTAAGCAGGCTGAAGAGTTTGTGGAGGGATTGGAAGGGTTCCCTAGCTTGTACGGTGGTACAAATTACTATCAAATCTGGATAGGCAGTAGCACTTTTGGCAAGTGTACTGACCAGATTAAGGACCTAACCAGGGAGTGCAAAAAGGCCAATAAGGCCTGGGCACTGTACGTGGCTGAGCTGAAGGAGCTGCTGGAGGACCAACGAAAGAAGGTCGGCATCCATTGGCAGGACAAGTACAAGGGTGGGAGGTCAAGGGGGACCTGATCCAGAACTTTCTCAACTATTGTAAGATGGTTGAGGAGGGCAGGGCTCACGGCTTTAATGTCGCTGATAACATAGCCCTAACCAACTGGCTCAAGGTTTCTGGGCTGGATAAGGCGACACGTGGCTCCTTAAAAGTCATGTGTGCCCCACACTCTACCCTGAAGGCCTACAAGGTCATCATTAAACAAGCTCTCGAGGCAGAGGAGCTGTTTGAGGGTGGAGTGCCAGCAGTGAAGGCTACCCAGGCAGGCGGGCGTACCCAGGGTGGCTCCAAGACGTCTGAGGCTGACCGAAGCCAAGGAGGGCGTAGGGGCAACCATCACAAGCGCAAGGGAGATCATTCACCTGATTCTGACAGGAGGTCACACTCCAAGTCGGTGTTCAGGCGGGTGGGTGGTCAGCCCAAGCAGGGCAACGCGTCTGACAATGGGGGCAGTGGCCAGGGCAAGTCCAAGATACAATGCTACCTGTGCAAGGGGTGGGGGCACATCAAGAAGGAGTGTCCCAGCTTCAAGAAGTCCCAGGGCCAGGGCAGCAACAAGAATAACAACAACAACAAGAAGAACAACAACAAGTCCCAGGCAGGCCAGCCTTCAAAGGGCAGTCAGCAAGAAGACAACAAGGAGCAGTGACTGTCTGAGGCAACCCCTACACACCTTAATTCACCCAAGGGGGAGGCCAGGTGCTCCAATGCAGATTTTATATCTGGGCAACAAGAGGGTGATCTCCAGGTTCAGTGTGGCCCCAGGTCACCTGGAGAGGTACAGGTTCCTATGAAGACGTCCTTGACAGCTGATGCAGCTGTAAGTATGTCTGACCCTATGCATCCTCGTGCTGGGCACGAGGGTGGACCTCTCATTTTGAGAGAAACCAATGTACAACCACAGAGGGGTGTGAAGGCCTCTGGTGGTATGCATGTGGTCCCTGCTGGCGGTCCAGGTGTTGGGCATGAGCAGGGTGACTCAGGCTCTGAGTCAGAACAGGATGGAAGTCAGCATGGTGATGCTGGACAACCTGACAGCACAGTCCTGACTGTGCCAGGGACTGCTTCCTCTGTGTACCAGGAGTTGGGTGCCCGAATCCACAACATGTTTGGGCATGCCACTTCTCTGTCAAACAACTTTGCCTTCCGTATGGGCAGGGCACCCCTTCTTAAGGCGTGTCAGCAAGCTGCCTCACGGTGTAAGTGCCAGTTGTCCTCCAACAAGCCCAGGAAATCACATGCCAAAGCTCTACCTCAGAGCATTGGTGATCTGCAGTGTGATATCCAACACATCAGGGGCATGCAACTGTTGGTGTGCGTGGACAGGTACACGAAATACAAGGTGCTGGAGCATTTACCTTCTATGAAGAACAGGTACTTGCTGGCTGCCCTGCAGAATGTAAGAGCCAAGTTTCCTACCACAAGGATCCAGGTGGACATGCAGTTTCAGCATCTCAAGGGTGATCCTACCCTTCCTGAGTTGCTGGTTACACCTAGGGAGGCTCATGGGCAGCAGGGTGCTATCGAGAGGGCAATCCAGGAGGTCAAGAAATTGATCATCTCTGAAGACTGGGTACCCTTGTCTGCACCTGCACTTGTCAGGAGTGCATGGCTGAGGAACGTGGAGCAGCAGCTGAACAGCAGGGTTAACTTCTACTATGATGGAGTTGCTGTCAGCCCAATGGGTCTATATCATGGCCTGTGCCCACCACATGTGCTGGAGGGCTGGAAACATGCTGCACATGTCACCTTTGCCAAGCTGAGGGAGAAGGACCGGGGTTGGAAGATGCTGGAGCCACAAGTGGGTCAGAAGGTCCTAGCTTGGAAGGAACCTAGCCTTTATGGCAAACGTGGTAGCTGGAGTCCTGGGGTGGTTACCCAGGTTGATGAAGCTAGCCACGCATGCTTGGTCAGCATGGAGGACGAACCAAAGCATGTACACCGGCTGAGTTGGTCATATGTCAAGCCTAACCTGATGAATGAGGGCAGTCAGGCACAAGGCTCACAGGATCTGCAGGATTTTCAGGTCCCAGGTGACATCACTGACGCAACGACCACATCTGTTGCAGGGGAATCTGTCAGCCCTGGCCAGGTTGCAGAGGTACTTGTTGAACAGGCTGCAAGGTCAACAGCTGGGGAGTCAACTGTCAAGCCCAAGGCACTAACCAAGCCCAGGGGGACAAGTTTGGCTGGATTGATTGGGGCTCTACAAAGGGCCAAGAAGCAGCCCAAGGTAGCCAAGCTCAGGTGGCATGGCAATCTGGGGCTGGACACTGCCTTAGAGGTAGACACTAATTCTCAGGTCTCCATTATTGGGACCAGGGCTGCAGCAGGGTACAGCATGTCTGAACCCAGCTATCAGTTTGTGTCTGACTTCAGTGGCGGGGTACACGTGAAGGTACTGGGTGAGGTATTCATTCCTATCCTTGGACAGGACACTGCTTTTTGTGTCTTGGAGGGCTATCAAGGACCTGCTCTTCTGGGGCAGAATTTCCTATGCCAGGATGGGGTAGTGATCACGTCCTCTCTCCTGACTAAGGAAGGGGCTGGTCAGGTCCCACTGATTAATTTCAGGACCACTCACCTATCACGTGCAGTAACCAGGACGGTTAAGCGTGTGCAAGTGTGCCAGGGGCAGGAGCCCTTGGTTGATGACCTCATACTGCCAGCTGCTAGTCATCCAAGCAGTTTGGGCATTGGTCCTCACTCACTTGCTGGACACAGCCCTATCAACTACCAAGGCCTGGTGAAGCTCATGTCCTCTCCCATTATGTGTCCCCAGGTCACACTGGGTCTGATTAAATCTGGGGAGGACTGGATCTCCAAGAAATGCGTGGAACCTGTCAATGACCTGCCTCCTGCACGACGTCTACTCAAGCTCAAGTTTGTCATCAAGATGAAGGAGGTGGACGGGGTCAAGGTACCACATGTCAGGCCAGTGCTGAATGAGTTCAAGGGTACTGGTGAGTGCACTGCTGAGGAGTTGTATACCCCTGGCATGCTGCATGATACTTGGAGGCTGCTGCTGTGTGTCTTTCTAGGCCTTCTCAACAAGGGCTTGGACTATGGCTCAGTGGTGATAGACTTCAAGAGGGCATTTCTGGAGGGTGATGCAGATGTGGCACAGGAAAAGTGGGAGGGCAAGACGCCTTTCTATGTTAGGGTGCCTGCTGTATGGAAAAGGGACATCCACACGGAGTTCCTTAAAATCCTCAAGGGCCTGGAGGGCCTGAGGTCAAGTCCAATAATCTGGAGGGAGACTCTCAACCGTTTCCTGAAGGAGCATTGCAACTTGAAGGTCTCTCCTGTAGACCCCTGTCTGTTTCTGGGGCAATGGGAAGGCCTGCCAGTGTATGCTTCGCTGCACGGGGATGACCTACATCTGATAGCTCCCACGTCGTGGCTTAAGGAGCTGATCTCCATCATTAAGTCCAAGTTTCCTCTGGGTAGGGAGCAATGGCAGGTGGAGAATGAGCCTCTGCTGTTTGTGGGCATGGAGGCCACACTGGTGAAGAAGGGAGGGGAGTGGCGTATGCTGCTGGTGGGGGGCAATGACTATCAAGAGACCCTCATTAGCAAGCTTCCTCCAACCATCACACAGGCACTGTGTCCCATGGTGAGGGGCATGGTTGCTTGGGTGGCAGGCATTTCCAGGCCAGACCTTATGGTCATAGCCAGGTTGCCTGATGACATGCTGGTGGAGCTAGGGTCTGCCAAGGTGGCTGATCAGGTCAGGGCTTCATCTGGCATTCTGTTGTCTGCAGTGGATTTATCACAACCCATTTGCATGGAGCTGTATGTGGATAGCTCAATGGACAGCAGGCAGGTCTCCAAGGTCAGGGGCAGGGCTGCAGGGCTCTTTGTGCTCAGACAGGAAGGCCTGGGGAGTTTGGTGAGCTGGTTTAGTCGCCTGCACAAACGGGTGGCTGTCAGCAGTGATGTGGCAGAATGCAGGGCTATTTGTGAAGGCATTCACACAAGCCTTTATCTGAAGGAGTTGCTTCATCAGATGACTTCTAACACTCCTTGGCCACTTCAGGTTACCACTCTTCTAAAAACAGACTCCATGGGGATGGTGCAGTTTGTGCACAGGCAGATGGCCAGAAGTAGGGACTTGGATTATCTCCTTCTTAAGGAGTTGTCCTCCTTGGCCAATATTGAGCATATCCCTGGGGTTGACAATCCTGCTGATGCTTTGACCAAGCTAGTGCAGAAGGCAGCAGTGCAATACAAGGTTCTTCAGTCTCTGATGGACCCATCTCAGCAAGCTGTCTAAGCTGGTGCATGGTTATAGGGCATTGGAGAGCAGATTGTGTGGTAGTGTCAGCATTGTGACTGGCATAATACCTGTATTTTAGTCTGTACTAAGGCTCATGGACCATGGTACACTCACTCTGATTTTAATCAGGATACAGCCAGGTTTTGGCTGGGGTTCATGCTGTTGACTACACAAGGTTGACAGGTCCATTACAGACCATGTATTCTATTTTAAAAGAAATGTATATTTGTACATACCTCTCACAATGGTCTGGGAACCTTTATTCTGGGGTTTATAGGGCGGGGTTCGATTCCCTGGTATTATGTTTCTACAAGCTGGCCTGTTCAGGTGTTTGCCTGTTCAGACTTCCCTAGTTCCCCAGGGCAGGATTTAATTGTTGCCTATGTGTTTCATTTTGTCATTTGTTTGCTGTGGCAGTTTACCATCTGGCAAGTAGACGGGCGCCGTAAGACGGGCGCCAATAGACCCCTGTTGAGAGAATGACAGGCAAACTATTGTAATACGCCTTACTTTGTCAAGTGGTATTTTAATTGTCATGGATTTATTGTACTTATATTGAATATGT
The DNA here is from genome assembly GCA_009746045.1 of Mesostigma viride. Taxonomy (NCBI): domain Eukaryota; kingdom Viridiplantae; phylum Streptophyta; class Mesostigmatophyceae; order Mesostigmatales; family Mesostigmataceae; genus Mesostigma; species Mesostigma viride. Next base: position 5,365,224 of record RPFO01000104.1, on the reverse strand, counting down.
ACTGGGTTTTATGGGATTAGTATCTGGGATTAATGTAACTCACCGCCAGAAGGTCATTGTACTGGAGGCTCTACCGAGGTGATGGGATTAATTCCTGGAGAAGACCTCATAGAATTAACCTGTATGTATTTAATTTTGTGTGCTTCTAATATCTGGTGGTACTCTGTAATGCCACTTCCATAGGTTTTCTCCATTTCTCATGAAATGGTTTTCCCTGTGGCAGATCTGTTTCTTTTCCAGTTCCTTAAAAGAAAGGGCTGGGGGAATGGCAATGGCCATTAAAGACATCTGTTCAAGCTTCAAGCTGGAGTGAAGGACATTTCAAGCTACTTCAAGGGTCCCTGGCAGGGGATGTGATCCCTAAAGAAAAGAAGGGATTGGAGTTAACGTAAAGGATTTACGTTAGATGGATAGAGATTGTTACGCTCTTTCCAACGGCACCTTGAACGCCTCATTTGGTTAAGGAACGTAAAAGTTATGACGTTTCCTAGGCTGTGCCGACAGTACCCGGCGCGCCACTGTGGGCGCGTACGGACACAGGATGTACAAGTGTCACTTTGATAGTCCGCAGGACGTTGACAGGACTTGTACAGGACTTGATGGTCAATTGATAGGTAGGCGCACTGTAGCGCGCCAGGACCTATGAGACAATTGATGCTGACTAGTGTACGGATAGGTCCACAGGACTAGCCGTATGGACAATTGATAGATCTGCGCGCCAAAGGCGTGCCAGAGTCTGTGTAATCAATTGATTGACAGTTCAGCTGTGACAGTGCAGCTGAATACTTGGACGCGTCCCTAGTAAGCTATATGAGTGACTTGGTCACACCGGGACGCTAGTTCTTGCGTGCACGTTCTCTTGGCACTGCGACCCTGTCGTCTGTGCTGCGTGCAGTCTTGGAAGTGACGTGACTTACGTCTGTGTTTCCTGATTAGTAATAAAGGCAACTTCCTGCAAGAACCATGGCGGAATTCGTGGCATTCCTACCCTCACAACTGCACTCGTGCAATGGATGCGAACGTGTGTTGGATTATGCAATGGCTGGCATAATATCAACCCATGCAAGCTTGCCAAGCTGGATTGCATGGGCACGTAGGTTAGGGTAACCTAGCTATCCTGTACTAGTGCTAACCAATGAGGTGCTGGCTCCGTCCAGCTAGATCTACTCCAGCTAGGACTGATACGATGCCCGCAGGCAACGACTGCCTAACAGCACTACGTGGACGATCCTGGACCTCCCCTAGGACCTCCGTACAGGACTAGCACTGCAGCCACCTTGTGGTCTGCATCACAGCTCATAAACCCTACCACGTGAATACCCACGTGCGTGTGCACTACATATCTCAGTGCTAATATCTAGCACCCACGTGCCCATCATGGCACGTGCGGATCTAAATCCTAGTAGAGATATGTCCAGTGTACTACACTACCGTCCATGTCCGTATCCCACTTGGGAGACGGGGACAACGCCACGTGTACTGATAGTCTAGGCCTGAAGCCCTAGAATAACTACCTGAGCTTGGCTACCTTGGGCTGCTTCTTGGCCCTTTGCAGAGCCCCAATCAATCCAGCCAAACTTGTCCCCCTGGGCTTGGTTAGTGCCTTGGGCTTGACAGTTGACTCCCCAGCTGTTGACCTTGCAGCCTGTTCAACAGGTACCTCTGCAACCTGGCCAAGGCTGACAGATTCCCCTGCAACAGATGTGGTCGTTGCATCAGTGATGTCACTTGGGACCTGAAAATCCTGCAGATCCTGTGAGCCTTGTGCCTGACTGCCCTCATTCATCAGGTTAGGCTTGACATATGACCAACTCAGCCGGTGCACATGCTTTGGTTCGTCCTCCATGCTGACCAAGCATGCGTGGCTAGCTTCATCAACCTGGGTAACCACCCCAGGACTCCAGCTACCACGTTTGCCATAAAGGCTAGGTTCCTTCCAAGCTAGGACCTTCTGACCCACTTGTGGCTCCAGCATCTTCCAACCCCGGTCCTTCTCCCTCAGCTTGGCAAAGGTGACATGTGCAGCATGTTTCCAGCCCTCCAGCACATGTGGTGGGCACAGGCCATGATACAGACCCATTGGGCTGACAGCAACTCCATCATAGTAGAAATTAACCCTGCTGTTCAGCTGCTGCTCCACGTTCCTCAACCATGCACTCCTGACAAGTGCAGGTGCAGACAAGGGTACCCAGTCTTCAGAGATAATCAATTTCTTGACCTCCTGGATTGCCCTCTCTATAGCACCCTGCTGCCCATGAGCCTCCCTAGGTGTAACCAGCAACTCAGGAAGGGTGGGATCACCCTTGAGATGCTGAAACTGCATGTCCACCTGGATCCTTGTGGTAGGAAACTTGGCTCGTACATTCTGCAGGGCAGCCAGCAAGTACCTGTTCTTCATAGAAGGTAAATGCTCCAGCACCTTGTATTTTGTGTACCTGTCCACGCACACCAACAGTTGCATGCCCCTGATGTGTTGGATATCACACTGCAGATCACCAATGCTCTGAGGTAGAGCTTTGGCATGTGATTTCCTGGGCTTGTTGGAGGACAACTGGCACTTACACCGTGAGGCAGCTTGCTGGCACGCCTTGAGAAGGGGTGCCCTGCCCATACGGAAGGCAAAGTTGTTTGACAGAGAAGTGGCATGCCCAAACATGTTGTGGATTCGGGCACCCAACTCCTGGTACACAGAGGAAGCAGTCCCTGTGTCAGGATATGCCCCAATATGCCTGACAGTCTTTTTATTGAGTGTGCTAGTTTCGGGTATACCGGAACTTATATGACTACTTTCTGCTACATTTGACTAAATATATTTCCAGTGGTGTTAGCTGACATCCGATTTCCAGCGGTGTTAGCTGACATCCGTACCGTACCTAGTGGTACTGTAGCCGCCTGACAAAATTTGCCTGGATCTGCGCTTCGCGCCGACCCTATGTTCACTAAGTGCTGCCCTGGAGGCGCAATGTCCTTGTACTTGCATACTAGTGACCCGACGCGTCATTTTAGTGTTGATGTAAGCCACCCACTTGTGTGTGGCGGCTGGATGCACTCTAACTTATACCGTAGATTATTTCCAGATCGACGGATACTGTGACAGTGTGTTTTTCCACTTAATGTTGCCCCTGCAATTGTCATGGCTACCCGTTTGAACGCCGACTCAAAGTCAATATATATAATCAGTAAAGCATTATTCGATCTTTAAGCCTGCCACCTGTCCTACATTTTGACATGGTATCGGAGGGGTGGCCAACTAAATTGCTGAAACTGGTCCCATTTATCGGGCAAATTGACTCCCTGAATCCGACGTCGGCACTTTATGCCAGTCGTGCATATCCTTGACGGGCTTCCCTGTATCGAAATTCAAGAACTCCAGTATTTAGACGATCGTCTCTATCTCGTATTCGCTGTTCTCAACCATCGTCGCATATTAATATTAATCTTTACCATTACGGATTGAGCGTCTCCGGTTTTCTCGGTTGTTTCCAGATTTTCACCTTGCCGAGACTCGGTTGTGACCAGATTTTAACCTTGCCGAGACAATCATGTCCGCAGCCGCGACAGCAGCAGCTACGAAAGCGACGAAAGATCTCAACATCTTACAGGCCTGCAAAAATATTACACAGTTCGACGGCCTCGACCCAGTAAAGTGGGATAACACCAAGATTCCTTTTCTGGCCGTAGTGACAGCCTTCGGGATGCTGCCTGTCCTGCTTGGCATCGAGGTCAATGAGGAACGCGACTTGATTCTTTTTGCGGCCCTTTGTCAGTGCCTCATTGGACCGGCACTCAAAGTGGCCAACAGTGTTACTCAGAAAACTGGCAGCGTGGCATATATTCGCATCTGTGAAGAGTATGAGCATCTCAAACTGCAGATGAGCAACCGGCGAGCACTACGCCGCAAGCTAAATCGAATGAAGCTGGAACACGGCGTCACAATGCGACAATATATAACCGACGGGGAACTAACTTATAACGACCTGATTGCCACCGGCGCCAAAATGGCACCCGAGGATCTGGCCGAGAATCTGCTCGCCGGCGTGACCGAGGATCTGCTTCCGTCCCTTGCCCAGTTAAACCTCGGAGACGGCCAGTATCACCCTCCAGGAAACTAAGGCGGCACTTCTTAAGGCATGGGACCTCGTGCACGGTGACAAAGATTCTGCGGACGCCACCGGGGTGTATCATACCTCCCATTCTGGGCGCGGTGGCCGTGGCACCGGCCGTGGCAGGGGGCGTGGCGGTCACAATGGCGGGACCCATGCAGCGGCCCAGCTGCACCCACTGCGGTCGCACCTCCCACCAGGAGCCGACCTGCTGGTGGAAGTATCCTCACCTGCGCAACACTCGCGGCAACACCGGCGGGCCCGCCGCCCACCACACCACCGACACCCCGGCGCCCTCCCACGAGGCCCCCGACCTCCCCCCCGGTTTCTGCTTCTAAACGCCTTATCCAGCTCCCCCCGGGACCGGGAACAAGGGGTAGCAGCCAGCTGGGCCCAGCTAGCACCAGACGTGGGCCCTGGAGCTTTTCAACCTGCACTGCAGCAGGCGACAGCAGCCAGCCCCCCCCAACCCGTCCTCTGGCCCTCCTGCATCGCTAGCGGCTAGTAGCCCGCCCTGCCAGACGTGACAGGTGCAGGTCTTCATGCCAGCAGCCAGCAGTGACCAGTACTGCAGTACCAGCATCAACCAGTCAACCTGTACGTGTTCTTTTCTCCTGTGGCGCACTCCCAGGGACACCTGGGGGCCACCGGATGTCTTTCCAGGGTCCCAGTATTTTTCCCAGCAACAGCAGCCACAACCAAGTTTTTCTAGGGTCACCGGCATTCTCCAAGCGACAGCCACTGTGGCGCACTCCCAGGGACACCTGGGGGCTACAGTCGAATCAAGTCTCCTCTCAGCTCCAACCAGATAGCCGTGTAAGGGGGGTGCCATGGGAGTGTACCCGGCTATACCCTCACTAGCTATAGGTCTCTCTGAGCAAGGGGGGAACAGGCACATTGTATGCAAGGGGGGTGTCAGGATATGCCCCAATATGCCTGACAGTCTTTTTATTGAGTGTGCTAGTTTCGGGTATACCGGAACTTATATGACTACTTTCTGCTACATTTGACTAAATATATTTCCAGTGGTGTTAGCTGACATCCGATTTCCAGCGGTGTTAGCTGACATCCGTACCGTACCTAGTGGTACTGTAGCCGCCTGACAAAATTTGCCTGGATCTGCGCTTCGCGCCGACCCTATGTTCACTAAGTGCTGCCCTGGAGGCGCAATGTCCTTGTACTTGCATACTAGTGACCCGACGCGTCATTTTAGTGTTGATGTAAGCCACCCACTTGTGTGTGGCGGCTGGATGCACTCTAACTTATACCGTAGATTATTTCCAGATCGACGGATACTGTGACAGTGTGTTTTTCCACTTAATGTTGCCCCTGCAATTGTCATGGCTACCCGTTTGAACGCCGACTCAAAGTCAATATATATAATCAGTAAAGCATTATTCGATCTTTAAGCCTGCCACCTGTCCTACATTTTGACACCCTGGCACAGTCAGGACTGTGCTGTCAGGTTGTCCAGCATCACCATGCTGACTTCCATCCTGTTCTGACTCAGAGCCTGAGTCACCCTGCTCATGCCCAACACCTGGACCGCCAGCAGGGACCACATGCATACCACCAGAGGCCTTCACACCCCTCTGTGGTTGTACATTGGTTTCTCTCAAAATGAGAGGTCCACCCTCGTGCTCGATCAGCACGAGGATGCATGGGGTCAGACATTCTTACAGCTGCACCAGCTGTCAAGGACGTCTTCATAGGAACCTGTACCTCTCCAGGTGACCTGGGGCCATCCTGAACCTGGAGATCACCCTCTCTTTGCCCAGATATAAAATCTGCATTGGAGCACCTGGCCTCCCCCTTGGGTGAATTAAGGTGTGTAGGGGTTGCCTCAGACAGTCACTGCTCCTTGTTGTCTTCTTGTTGACTGCCCTTTGAAGGCTGGCCTGCCTGGGACTTGTTCTTGTTGTTGTTTTTGTTGTTGTTATTCTTGTTGCTGGCCTGGCCCTGGGTCTTCTTGAAGCTGGGACACTCCTTCTTGATGTGCCCCCACCCCTTGCACAGGTAGCACTGGATCTTTGACTTGCCCTGGCCTCCTCCCCCGTTGTCAGGCGCGTTACCCTGCCTGGGCTTACCACCCACCCTCCTGAACACCGACTTGGAGTGTGACCTCCCGTCAGGGTCGGGTGAATGGTTGGCCTTCCGCTTGTTGTGGTTGCCCCCACGTCCTCCTTGGCTTCTGTCAGCCTCAGACGTCTTGGAGCCCCCCTGGGCACGCCCACCTGCGTGGGTAGCCTTCACAGCTGGCATTCCACCCTCAAACAGCTCCTCTGCCTCGAGGGCTTGTTTGATTATGACCTTGTAGGCCTTGAGGGTAGAGTGTGGGGCACACATGACCTTTAAAGAGCCACGTGTTGCCTTGTCCAGCCCAGAAACCTTGAGCCAGTTTGTCAGGGCTATATGCTGTCAGCGACATTAAAGCCGTGAGCCCTGCCCTCCTCAACCATTTTACAATAGTTATAAGGAAGTTCTGGATCAGGTCTCCCTTCACCTCCCACCCCTGGTATTTATCCTGCCAATGGATCCCCACTTTCTTCCTCTGATCCTCTAGCAGCTCCTTGAGTTCTGCCACGTAGCTTGACCAGGCCTTGCTGGCCTTCTTGCACTCTCTAGTGAGGTCCTTTATCTGATCTGTACACTTGCCAAAAGTCTGGCTACCTATCCAGATCTGGTAATAGTTTGTACCACCGTACAAGCTTGGAAACCCCTCTAGCCCCTCCACAAACTCCTCAGCCTGCTTGGGCTTTGAGTCTGACGTGACAGCTAGGTTGCAGTTGATTCACAATAAGCAGACCCTGGGTGGTGAGATCATATCCAGAAACAGCATGTGTATTATTATTATTCAAAGGGATATTGGTGATCTCTCCGGTGACCCCCACGTCATCTACGTGAGCGGTCCCGCTACCAGCACCCCCATTATTATTCCCACTGCCGCTAGGCCCTTGCTACGGCGTCCCTCAGCCATGGTAAACTACACTAGCTGTGTGTATGGCCCTGAGCTAAGCAGCTGTAAAACAAAAGACAGGTATATATGTACAATCTGTCATAAAGCCGCCTGCCCCGGTGCCGACCGCGCCACCATGCCGAATTCAGTCGAGACCACGAAAATCGCAGTAGTCGTAGTCGTAAATTGGATCGTTGGCGACAGGCGCAGGCGCCTCCTGGCCTTGCCCAACCTCAATCGTCACCGGAGTTTCGATGACGATGGGGTCCAACCGACGGCCCGTCACCGGATCAATGCGGCGACGACGGCGGCGGGTGACGATGCGGAGCGGGTTGGTAAGAATCGTTAGAAAATCCCACCCGTCCGGCGCCCACTCTCGCAATGCAGACAAGAACGCGACAAGATTGAGCAGCAATTGCCGCTCACGCATCCGGAAGCCTCGCGACAGCAACTGCAGAATCGCAAGGTCTTGAAACAGGTTGGTCGTGATCGTCGGAATGGCGCCCGAACGAACCGACAGCCAGTTAGCGAGATTACGCTGGTAACCTGTAAGCGATGAAACCGCGTTGTCGATCTCCTCAGAGACCTCGGCAACCGCGCTGGGCGCTTGCAACCCCGCCCGGGTATGGACCTCGAAGTCCGCGAGCAAAGCTCGAATGGAATCAAGGTAATCGCGAAACCCCGAAACAATCGAAGGTTGCGGAGGCGGGGGCGGCAGTCGTAGGTTTTGCAGCAGTGCCTGCTGCTGAGCGCGTAGCTCCGCACTGGACGCTACCGCCTGGTCAACAACACGCTGCCACGCCGGATTAAGAACCGGACAATCTTCACGAGCAGGAGTCGTTGAAGGACCAGCCGGAGATTCGGCGATGTCCGCTGGACTGCCCAAAATTTCAGAATCCCTCGGTATGCGGAACTCCATCGAGTCCGGCATTTTTCTTGAAACGAAGATTGTAATACGAGTTGTGTGAGAGCTTACCACCGAGGGAATCCATGGCTCTTGCAGGAAAGTTGCCTTTATTATAATAAGCAAACACAGACGTAAGTCACGTCAACTTCCGAGACTGCACGTAGCACAGACGACAGGGTCGTTGTGCCAAGAGAGCGTGCACGCAAGAGCTAGCGTCCCGGTGCGACCAAGTCACACATATAGCTTGCTAGGGACGCGTCCAAGTATTCAGCTGCACTGTCACAGCTGAACTGTCAATCAATTGATTACACAGACTCTGGCACGCCTTTGGCGCGCAGATCTATCAATTGTCCATACGGCTAGTCCTGTGGACCTATCCGTACATTACTCAGCATCAATTGTCTCATAGGTCCTGGCGCGCTACAGCACGCCTACCTATCAATTGACTATCAAGTCCTGTACAAGTCCTGTCAACGTCCTGCGGACTATCACAGTGACACTTGTACACCCTGTGTCCGTACGCGCCCACAGTGGCGCGCCGGGTACTGTCGGCACAGCCTAGGAAACGTCATAACTTTTACGTCCCGTAACCAAATGAGGCGTTCAAGGTGCCGTTGGAAAGAGCGTAACAATCTCTATCCATCTAACGTAAATCCTTTACGTTAACTATGTGTTTATGATTTGTTTTATTTTTTTTGTTTAAAAAAGGACCCTTTTTGCGGGAAAATCCATCAATGTGTCTAAACATCATTATTTTGTGCTCAAAATTAGGCAGGCTTTCTCAAAAGTGGGGGAACTATGCGGGAATATATGATTTGGTCCCAATATGTTTGCCCATTGTCCTAGGAAAAATGTGACTAAAATAGCGTCTTTTTCTATTTTTAGCGCGTAACCGGTGTATGGTGGGGGCTAGTACCACCCCCAAGTGGCTGGAAATTTTTTTTTAATCATATTTATGGTCCCCAATCATCATTGGATTTTTAGCACATGCATAGGTATGGTTTCCAGAAAAGTGCCCTTTAGGGGTGTCCCCTCCCCTTAATTAATTAATTAATTAATTAATTAAACACGTGCTCCCGTTGGGGAGTCACGGAGCACCGAAGTGCTTGTAATCCCTAGCTGTGCGTGCACTACAGGAGAAAGGGCAGAGACCCCCAGTCTCCTTCATGCCAAAGGCATGCCACAGCTGCAGTCGGGCGCGCTAGCTAAAGGACAGGCTAACGATCCGGCAAACTGTGGGTGCGATATCTAAGACCCATGCATGTAAGCGTGGCATAACAAGTAGCGTGGGCAAGTAATCTGAACATAGCCAGGGCGTAGCATGGCTGTACTAGGACTAGGCTAAGGCCATGCATGGCTGTGTGTGGTTGTGTACCTTGCGTTTGCGGCACGTGACTATCGCTATGTTGGCACAGCTAGGCAAACAGTCTAATCATGGCTGCCTTAGCATGGCTGCTTGGATACTTGGCGAAACCTCATTTGCTCGGACACACCAAGCTGTTGTACTAACGCGGGTGTATATCCAATTATGCAACTGTGCATATGTCTCCCCTGAGTATCTTTGTTCTTCGCCCACAATCTGCCGCTCGGCTACTTGGCGGAACATGCATCGTTTGCTAGGTCACACACCAAGCTGTTGTACCAACGCGGGTATATTATGCCATGATCACGCAACCGTACATGTCCCCGCTGAGTACATTCGTTTCTTTGTATGTTTGTGATGGCATGCTGATGTTAGGCCGGTGTCCTGGCCCTCGGCCGTTTTCAAATCTCTAGCTGCTGCACATATGCGGCGTACGTGGGCAACTAACAACAACAACAACAACAACAACAACAACAACAACAACAACAACAACAACAACAACAACAACAACAACAACAACAACAACAACAACAACAACAACAACAACAACAACAACAACAACAACAACAACAACAACAACAACAACAACAACAACAACAACAACAACAACAACAACAACAACAACAACAACAACAACAACAACAACAACAACAACAACAACAACAACAACAACAACAACAACAACAACAACAACAACAACAACAACAACAACAACAACAACAACAACAACAACAACAACAACAACAACAACAACAACAACAACAACAACAACAACAACAACAACAACAACAACAACAACAACAACAACAACAACAACAACAACAACAACAACAACAACAACAACAACAACAACAACAACAACAACAACAACAACAACAACAACAACAACAACAACAACAACAACAACAACAACAACAACAACAACAACAACAACAACAACAACAACAACAACAACAACAACAACAACAACAACAACAACAACAACAACAACAACAACAACAACAACAACAACAACAACAACAACAACAACAACAACAACAACAACAACAACAACAACAACAACAACAACAACAACAACAACAACAACAACAACAACAACAACAACAACAACAACAACAACAACAAATTTAAAAAGTAAAAATATATAAAATGGTGCAGGTACTAAGTGCAGGTTGGGGTCTCCGAGAGGTGGAACCGGTCAGGCATGCAAAGGCCACCTAGCCGGATCCAAACGATGTGGTAAGGAACATGACAATTACCAGGCCATACGGACGTGAGGTCGGGTTGTTCAGAGTGAACGAAAGATCGATCCGGTGCATATGAACCAAAGATTCGGCGGCACGGTATCGGGACGCCGAGGAACCAGTCTGGAGGTGCCTGGCTAAGTCCATAATTCGCTACTGATTCGTGCGCCGGCCAACTAGAATGGAGGTCTCGTATTTATAATTGTTTCGGGATCAAGAAGGCACGCTCGAGTTTCGGGCTGATTCAAAACGATATCGAATGTGGAAAGGCCCTCAAGTAATTAATTAAGTAATAGACACGTGACTGCGCCACGTGAGCATAAGTCCTTAGTGGGAGGGGAACATGGGATGGAATGGATGGTATAAGCTATGTATCTAGGTCCTAGTTACAGGGGTGTGGGCACCGCGGCCCGAATCGCTATGAATGCCATACTTGGTCACACGCGTGGAAAGGCCCTCAAATATGAGCTATTATAGCACACTGTTGGCAACCTAGCTAGCTATATAGCTGCCCATATCGTAGTCCAGCACGGTAATATGTCCGGGCCGGCGGCGGTGGTTGCCCGGGAATAGAGGCCGGCAGCCCCATATCCGCGTCCTCACACTTGATGGCCTGTGAACTTGATGTGCCGGAAAGACCGACCGAATCAAGGCACACATGCACCACCCGGAGGAGAGCGGTGTGGAGATCAGTAGAGGAACCAGTTCTGGTTCTGCTGGCCATTATTATGCACGGGCCATGCACACACGATGTAGAGCGTCCCAGTAGAATGGAGAGCAAGCCGGCCCGCAGCTGCATGCCGCAGGCCGCCCCGCCGTGATGAGAGATTGCGGGGCAAAAATCTGGTGGCGCCGTGGCGGATGGCGATGGAGTAAAGGGCCGGAATCAGCGTGAACAGAGGGTTCATGGGGAGGGCGCAAAGGAAGGCGGCCCCCCCGCTCCCCTAGGCCCTAGCTGCAAGGGAAACGGAGTGATGCCAAACCCGCCGGCCTGAAATTTCGTTCAACTCTCGCATGCAGACCCATCCAGGCGGCACAGCTTGTAGCCGGTATACCCGCGTAGGCCTTTTGTTGTTTTTCATGAACGCGGGCAGGGGAGACAACTGTGCACTCAGTGGGACTGACGACATTGCGGACACGCCGCCCGCCGGGCGTGACCGGGCCCGGGACAGGCAACGCCGCGACGGTGGACGGCTTGGGCGGGGAGGAGGTCGCGCAGGCCTGCTGCACATGTGGATCTCTTTGGGTAAGAATCCTGCACAGCCTCAGTGCGCGAAGGGGAAGCGGGATGGGGTGACCAAACTGTCGGTGATGGCGTTCACGGCGCTGGGGACCACTAAGCGGATCTCCCCGGGCAATGCCAGTGGTTATTGCCAAAGGTAAACGCACAGCTCTCACTATATGGAATTAAGTGCAAAAGGGCATGTAAGCAGGATCAGAGGACAGCCAAAAGCACTTGCTCAGTTGAGGTAGGAGACACTCAGGAGCTGAGAGACAGTAGAGGGTCATTGTTTGTCATAGCCACATGCATGGGGCGGAAGCATAGATTCAATGATGGGCATGAGACGATGAGCTGCACCCTGCTGCGGACAATAGAGGGGCTCCAGCTGTAGGACTAAAGGTAATCTGCAGCTATCCAACTATAAAAAGTTTGGTGCAAACATCTAATGGTCAGAATTAAGCGTGACATAAAATGTTTGACCTGGGGCTACACACAGAAAATTAGTTAGCTGTCATGCCCAAACAACAGAATGAAGCTTTCATGCCCGAACAACAGATGGGAGACATGCATATTGAACTGTGCATGTGACAAGGGGTAGCAGTTGTGAGAGGGTTGTGCAGAATTCCGCCATGGTTCTTGCAGGAAATGTTGCCTTTATAATGAATAAGGAACACAGACGTAAGTCACGTCACTTCCAAGACTGCACGCAGCACAGGCGACAGACAGGGTCGCAGTGCCAAGAGAACGTGCACGCAAGAACTAGCGTCCCGGTGCTACCAAGTCACACATATTATAGCTTGCTAGGGACGCGTCCAAGTATTCAGCTGCACTGTCACAGCTGAACTGTCAATCAATTGATTACACAGACTCTGGCACGCCTTTGGCGCGCAGATCTATCAATTGTCCATACGGCTAGTCCTGTGGACCTATCCGTACGCTGCTCAGCATCAATTGTTTCATAGGTCCTGGCGCGCTACAGCGCGCCTACCTATCAATTGACCATCAAGTCCTGTACAAGTCCTGTCAACGTCCTGCGGACTATCAAAGTGACACTTGTACATCCTGTGTCCGTACGCGCCCACAGTGGCGCGCCGGGTACTGTCGGCACAGCCTAGGAAACGTCATAACTTTTACGTTCCTTAACCAAATGAGGCGTTCAAGGTGCCGTTGGAAAGAGCGTAACAATCTCTATCCATCTAACGTAAATCCTTTACGTTAACTCCAATCCCTTCTTTTCTTTAGGGATCACATCCCCTGCCAGGGACCCTTGAAGTAGCTTGAAATGTCCTTCACTCCAGCTTGAAGCTTGAACAGATGTCTTTAATGGCCAATGCCATTCCCCCAGCCTTTTCTTTTAAGGAACTGGAAAAGAAACAGATCTGCCACAGGGAAAACCATTCCATGAGAAATGGATAAAAACCTATGGAAGTGGCATTACAGAGTACCGCCAGATATTAGAAACACACAAAATTAAATACATACAGGTTAATTCTATGAGGTCTTCTCCAGGAATTAATCCCATCACCTCGGTAGAGCCTCCAGTACAATGACCTTCTGGCGGTGAGTTACATTAATCCCAGATACTAATCCCATAAAACCCAGTACATATTCAATATAAGTACAATAAATCCATGACAATTAAAATACCACTTGACAAAGTAAGGCGTATTACAATAGTTTGCCTGTCATTCTCTCAACAGGGGTCTATTGGCGCCCGTCTTACGGCGCCCGTCTACTTGCCAGATGGTAAACTGCCACAGCAAACAAATGACAAAATGAAACACATAGGCAACAATTAAATCCTGCCCTGGGGAACTAGGGAAGTCTGAACAGGCAAACACCTGAACAGGCCAGCTTGTAGAAACATAATACCAGGGAATCGAACCCCGCCCTATAAACCCCAGTATAAAGGTTCCCAGACCATTGTGAGAAGTATGTACAAATATACATTTCTTTTAAAATAGAATACATGGTCTGTAATGGACCTGTCAACCTTGTGTAGTCAACAGCATGAACCCCAGCCAAAACCTGGCTGTATCCTGATTAAAATCAGAGTGAGTGTACCATGGTCCATGAGCCTTAGTACAGACTAAAATACAGGTATTATGCCAGTCACAATGCTGACACTACCACACAATCTGCTCTCCAATGCCCTATAACCATGCACCAGCTTAGACAGCTTGCTGAGATGGGTCCATCAGAGACTGAAGAACCTTGTATTGCACTGCTGCCTTCTGCACTAGCTTGGTCAAAGCATCAGCAGGATTGTCAACCCCAGGGATATGCTCAATATTGGCCAAGGAGGACAATTCCTTAAGAAGGAGATAATCCAAGTCCCTACTTCTGGCCATCTGCCTGTGCACAAACTGCACCATCCCCATGGAGTCTGTTTTTAGAAGAGTGGTAACCTGAAGTGGCCAAGGAGTGTTAGAAGTCATCTGATGAAGCAACTCCTTCAGATAAAGGCTTGTGTGAATGCCTTCACAAATAGCCCTGCATTCTGCCACATCACTGCTGACAGCCACCCGTTTGTGCAGGCGACTAAACCAGCTCACCAAACTCCCCAGGCCTTCCTGTCTGAGCACAAAGAGCCCTGCAGCCCTGCCCCTGACCTTGGAGACCTGCCTGCTGTCCATTGAGCTATCCACATACAGCTCCATGCAAATGGGTTGTGATAAATCCACTGCAGACAACAGAATGCCAGATGAAGCCCTGACCTGATCAGCCACCTTGGCAGACCCTAGCTCCACCAGCATGTCATCAGGCAACCTGGCTATGACCATAAGGTCTGGCCTGGAAATGCCTGCCACCCAAGCAACCATGCCCCTCACCATGGGACACAGTGCCTGTGTGATGACTGGAGGAAGCTTGCTAATGAGGGTCTCTTGATAATCATTGCCCCCCACCAGCAGCATACGCCACTCCCCCCCTTCTTCACCAGTGTGGCCTCCATGCCCACAAACAGCAGAGGCTCATTCTCCACCTGCCATTGCTCCCTACCCAGAGGAAACTTGGACTTAATGATGGAGATCAGCTCCTTAAGCCACGACGTGGGAGCTATCAGATGTAGGTCATCCCCGTGCAGCGAAGCATACACTGGTAGGCCTTCCCATTGCCCCAGAAACAGACAGGGGTCTACAGGAGAGACCTTCAAGTTGCAATGCTCCTTCAGGAAACGGTTGAGAGTCTCCCTCCAGATTATTGGACTTGACCTCAGGCCCTCCAGGCCCTTGAGGATTTTAAGGAACTCCGTGTGGATGTCCCTTTTCCATACAGCAGGCACCCTAACATAGAAAGGCGTCTTGCCCTCCCACTTTTCCTGTGCCACATCTGCATCCCCTCCAGAAATGCCCTCTTGAAGTCTACCACCACTGAGCCATAGTCCAAGCCCTTGTTGAGAAGGCCTAGAAATACACACAGCAGCAGCCTCCAAGTGTCATGCACATGCCAGGGGTATACAACTCCTCAGCAGTGCACTCACCAGTACCCTTGAACTCATTCAGCACTGGCCTGACATGTGGTACCTTGACCCCGTCCACCTCCTTCATCTTGATGACAAACTTGAGCTTGAGTAGACGTCGTGCAGGAGGCAGGTCATTGACAGGTTCCACGCATTTCTTGGAGATCCAGTCCTCCCCAGATTTAATCAGACCCAGTGTGACCTGGGGACACATAATGGGAGAGGACATGAGCTTCACCAGGCCTTGGTAGTTGATAGGGCTGTGTCCAGCAAGTGAGTGAGGACCAATGCCCAAACTGCTTGGATGACTAGCAGCTGGCAGTATGAGGTCATCAACCAAGGGCTCCTGCCCCTGGCACACTTGCACACGCTTAACCGACCTGGTTACTGCACGTGATAGGTGAGTGGTCCTGAAATTAATCAGTGGGACCTGACCAGCCCCTTCCTTAGTCAGGAGAGAGGACGTGATCACTACCCCATCCTGGCATAGGAAATTCTGCCCCAGAAGAGCAGGTCCTGATAGCCCTCCAAGACACAAAAAGCAGTGTCCTGTCCAAGGATAGGAATGATACCTCACCCAGTACCTTCACGTGTACCCCGCCACTGAAGTCAGACACAAACTGATAGCTGGGTTCAGACATGCTGTACCCTGCTGCAGCTCTGGTCCCAATGATGGAAACCTGAGAATTAGTGTCTACCTCTAAGGCAGTGTCCAGCCCCAGATTGCCATGCCACCTGAGCTTGGCTACCTTGGGCTGCTTCTTGGCCCTTTGCAGAGCCCCAATCAATCCAGCCAAACTTGTCCCCCTGGGCTTGGTTAGAGCCTTGGGCTTGACAGTTGACTCCCCAGCTGTTGACCTTGCAGCCTGTTCAACAAGTACCTCTGCAACCTGGCCAGGGCTGACAGATTCCCCTGCAACAGATGTGGTCGTTGCGTCAGTGATGTCACCTGGGACCTGAAAATCCTGCAGATCCTGTGAGCCTTGTGCCTGACTGCCCTCATTCATCAGGTTAGGCTTGACATATGACCAACTCAGCCGGTGTACATGCTTTGGTTCGTCCTCCATGCTGACCAAGCATGCGTGGCTAGCTTCATCAACCTGGGTAACCACCCCAGGACTCCAGCTACCACGTTTGCCATAAGGCTAGGTTCCTTCCAAGCTAGGACCTTCTGACCCACTTGTGGCTCCAGCATCTTCCAACCCCGGTCCTTCTCCCTCAGCTTGGCAAAGGTGACATGTGCAGCATGTTTCCAGCCCTCCAGCACATGTGGTGGGCACAGGCCATGATATAGACCCATTGGGCTGACAGCAACTCCATCATAGTAGAAATTGACCCTGCTGTTCAGCTGCTGCTCCACGTTCCTCAACCATGCACTCCTGACAAGTGCAGGTGCAGACAAGGGTACCCAGTCTTCAGAGATGATCAATTTCTTGACCTCCTGGATTGCCCTCTCAATAGCACCCTGCTGCCCATGAGCCTCCCTAGGTGTAACCAGCAACTCAGGAAGGGTGGGATCACCCTTGAGATGCTGAAACTGCATGTCCACCTGGATCCTTGTGGTAGGAAACTTGGCTCTTACATTCTGCAGGGCAGCCAGCAAGTACCTGTTCTTCATAGAAGGTAAATGCTCTAGCACCTTGTACTTTGTGTACCTGTCCACGCACACCAACAGTTGCATGCCCCTGATGTGTTGGATATCACACTGCAGATCACCAATGCTCTGAGGTAGAGCTTTGGCATGTGATTTCCTGGGCTTGTTGGAGGACAACTGGCACTTACACCGTGAGGCAGCTTGCTGGCACGCCTTGAGAAGGGGTGCCCTGCCCATACGGAAGGCAAAGTTGTTTGACAGAGAAGTGGCATGCCCAAACATGTTGTGGATTCGGGCACCCAACTCCTGGTACACGGAGGAAGCAGTCCCTGGCACAGTCAGGACTGTGCTGTCAGGTTGTCCAGCATTGCACCATGCTGACTTCCATCCTGTTCTGACTCAGAGCCTGAGTCACCCTGCTCATGCCCAACACCTGGACCGCCAGCAGGGACCACATGCATACCACCAGAAGCCTTCACACCCCTCTGTGGTTGTACATTGGTTTCTCTCAAAATGAGAGGTCCACCCTCGTGCTCGATCAGCACGAGGATGCATGGGGTCAGACATTCTTACAGCTG
This sequence comes from Mesostigma viride, assembly GCA_009746045.1. Classification (NCBI taxonomy): domain Eukaryota; kingdom Viridiplantae; phylum Streptophyta; class Mesostigmatophyceae; order Mesostigmatales; family Mesostigmataceae; genus Mesostigma; species Mesostigma viride. Next base: position 5,347,797 of record RPFO01000104.1, on the reverse strand, counting down.
CACCAGCTGTCAAGGACGTCTTCATAGGAACCTGTACCTCTCCAGGTGACCTGGGGCCATCCTGAACCTGGAGATCACCCTCTTGTTGCCCAGATATAAAATCTGCATTGGAGCACCTCAGTGGCCTCCCCCTTGGGTGAATTAAGGTGTGTAGGGGTTGCCTCAGACAGTCACTGCTCCTTGCTGTCTTCTTGTTGACTGCCCTTTGATATCGAAGGCTGGCCTGCCTGGGACTTGTTCTTGTTGTTGTTTTTGTTGTTATTATTCTTGTTGCTGCCCTGGCCCTGGGTCTTCTTGAAGCTGGGACACTCCTTCTTGATGTGCCCCCACCCCTTGCACAGGTAGCATTGGATCTTTGACTTGCCCTGGCCACCGCCCCCGTTGTCAGATGCGTCGCCCTGCTTGGGCTGACCACCCACCCGCCTGAACACCGACCCTACCAGCCATTAAGGATGTACTCCAGCACGCAAAATGTACTTCGTACCGAAGTTTGTCTTTTTATGCTGAAAATTGTCATGCATGATGTTTGCAACCAAAATAGACCTCGTACAAAGTTTGGTATCGATCGGACGTCATCTTGGTGACATTTGCTAGCAATACAGGTACATTTTTGTCATTTTAAATTAAATTAAATAGTAATAAATAGGAAACAGTACTAAATCACGTCAAACCATCATGGATATTTGCAAGCAACCTAATTACCACTAGAATAGACCATGCACAAAGTTTGGGGTCAATCTGAACTCAAAATAGTGACATTTGCTAGCATAAATACTGCATTTTTTGCCATTTTCAAGCATTTTGCTCAGTGTAAGCTACTAAACAATATCAAACTACGTCATAAAGCTATGAAATATTGGAAGCAACCTAATTACAACTAGAATAGACCATGCACAAAGTTTGGGCTCAGCTTGATGTCAAAATAGTGACGTTTGCTAGCATAAATGGTGCATTTTTTGCCATTTTCAAGCATTTTGCTCAGTGTAAGCTACTACACAATATCAAACTATGTCAGAAAGCTATGAAATGTTGGAAGCAACCTAAACACCACTAGATTAGACCATGGGCCAAGTTTGGGCCCAGTTTGATCTCAAAATAGTGACGTTTGCTAGCATAATGGTGCAATTTTTGCCTTTTTCAAGCATTTTGGTAAGTATAGTTGCCTGAAACTATGTCAGAAAACTGTGAATTGTTGTAAATAACCTGTTTGTCACTACATTAGACCATCCTCAACTTGTAAGGTCAGGCATAGGTAAAGGTAGTGACATTTGCTAGCACTATATATGAGCAGATTATGCCTCTTTTCGCATATACACATTAAAAATAACAAGACAATATTAAATCATGGCCTTAATACAAGGTGTGCAAATGCAAATCACACCAGATCGGATGACCCATGATGGGTGGCTGCATGCCAACACATCTACCAGGCTGCAGGGTGAGAGGCCACATCGCTACAAGACAGGAATCCTCGCAATTGCACACCGCTAGTACACTGCATACCCCAAGAGGATTTGGCTACAAGCCATAAAAGTTTGGCCATGCTAACACATTCTTCATCCAAGCAAAGTGCAGTCTCTCCAAACTCAACTCATTGATGCAACTAGGCCAGGCGAGCATGCTCTACTTGCCGATAACCATGAGTAAACTTGTGTACCACTTCATTCCATGCGCCGGTAGATGGCACCGTCTCATCTACCAGTCATCCCCGGCTCCCATTCCGCATCCTCCTCTCCGTCTCCCTCTCCCTCTTCCTCCTCCCCCTCCCCCTCCCATTCTCCCTTCCCCTCTCCCTCCCCCTCTCCCCCTCCTCCCCCTCCTCCTCCCCCTCTTCCTCCCCCTCTTCCTCTCCCTCTTCCTCCTCCTCCCCGCCTTCACTGTCACTGTGCACAGCAGGGACGGCATCGTCTATGTGGGTGCCATCACCTGCGTTCACGGTGCCAGCCTAGCTCCTGTGGAAAGAAGCGAGCGCGGCCAAATGCCTCGACTGGGTGTGGGCAGCCGCACACGAACTGCGTCACCTCCGCCAGGGCATGATAGTCCTGCCCATCAGCCCACATCGCCTTGATGAGCAGGTGACCTCCCCTTTCCTGAACCTTAGTGACCCAGCCATGGAAGCGCTCCCTCTTCCTCGCTGTCCCCGGAAACATGGCACACAGGCGCATCCCGATAAGCGCACGTGCTCCATGCTCGGCAAAGTAGGCATTGCAGTCATCCTTTGCTGCTGCCCTGGCGGCGGTGGCAGTCTTGTAATGCTCAAAGTCAATCTGCGGGTGCTCTTTCAACGCCGCCACCGTGGCAGCTGACAGTTTGCCGGTACCGATCAGCTCAGGCTGGTGCACCTCTGCCGTACCGCCCACTGTCCAGTGCTGCAGGTGTACATCAGAAATGGGGACCGTCATCCCTGCGCTGCCGCCACCTAATGTCACTCTAGAAAACTGGCCCGTCCACGACGGTGCGTAGTAAGGAGAGGCGACAATGCTGTCACGCTCCGTGCGATCGCCTTTCAGATCAAGGACCTTCACCAGCATGTGTGGTGCTTACGGCATTCCCTGCCCGCAGGTGACGGCTGGCCGCTTAACAACGAGTAGGCCGCCGCGTCGTACGAGGCTTCCATTCACCTTGAAGGTGTGCCTGCCGGAAATCAGTGTGCGCAAAGCAGGCGTTGCCGTTGATGTGCTCCCTCGCGCAGCGGGCGCACATGCGCGGTTGATCTGCGCTTGAATCTCGCGGGCAGGGCAAGCGACGTGTGAGATGACTTGTTTTATGGGCAGCCTCAGTGCTCGTGTTGCCCGCGCAACCGACTGGTCGCCTGCAGATCGCAGCGGTAAGGGTACCGCCTTGTTCGCTTGCAGTTCACGCTTCTCTTTGGGCTTTTGCTCCATGATGTTGAACAGATTCTCGTTGTTGGCACGCACATCCTCCACGGACTTTGGCACCTGCTCAATCCATCCGTCCAGCAACTGCTGCTTCTCAGCGGCGACGATGTCGGGAAAAAGGCTGTGAAGGCTAGCGCAGGTACATCTCCTGGCACCGCCCTCGTCCCATTCAAAAAGCAGCACTAGACCAGGACTTCCTTTGGGGGCCTGGCCACGCTCTATGAGGAGGCACCCATAGACAGGATCTCCCTGCGGGGTGTACCCAATGGGCGTGACCCCGTCACAAGCCTCGCCATTAGGCCCTGTGGGCCGCCACTTGTTCACCGGTGCATTTACCAACGTCTCCGATGCGGCTAGGCGCCAGCGGACATACACGGTCATATCCGGCCCCAAAACACTTCGAGATCGAACACCTTCGAAGAGCGGTGCCTCTCCCTCTTGGCTTCGGTTGCTGGCTCATCATCCAAGTCGGCGGTGGCGCCCGCGCCCGCACCCGCGCCGGCGCCTGCGCCCCCACCCCGCCCGCGCCCGCGCGCGCGCCTTGGGTGGCGCCCGCGCCCGCACCCGCGCCGGCGCCTGCGCCCCCGCCCCCGCCCGGGCCCGCGCCCGCGCCCGCGCCTTGGGTGGCGCCCGCGCCCGCACCCGCGCCTTCTCCCCCGCCCCCCCCCCGCCCGCGCCCCCGCCCGCGCCATGGGTGTGGCCCGCGGCTGGCTTCTTCGGAAATGCGTCCATCGATTTCACCCACCGGCCAAAGTCGCGGTGGATACACCCTTTCAGCCACGTTGTGACATCAAGCGCGGCGTCCCCAACAGAACAGTCATGCAATATGAATAATCATTAGTATCAACGATGCGTTCATGCAGGCGTGAACTGTGAAATACAACAAGCATGCAACAACGACTCCAGCACACTTAGTAAATACTGCTCATGATATCTGTGGCACATGCAACATGGTTAAAACACACATGGATGACCTGTATGGCTGCACATGAACTGTCCACCTAGAGAAGTCTAGAAATTCAGCATGATATCAAGAGCCATCCACACAAATATATGTCTTACCGCAGCTTAGGGCTTCTTCGGGTTGAGTTGGCGAATCGAGCTTGTTGAGCCCTGCTCGAAGTAATGCTCAAATGCGATGCCCAGGCCCGCCAGCACATCATCAAATGTGATTAGTTTCACAGGTGGTCCGAAGAGTTCCAAACGTGGTTGCTAATTTTCAGGCAGTGCCTGAAGGCCGCCTCGAAAGTGAAACGCGAAAGTGAAAAGGGGTCACAAACCCTATGTTCATATCCTTGACTCCCCCGTCGAAAACGAACCGAAAACCAGCGCCATGAACGAACTTGTGACGAGTAGATGACGACATCGTGGTTATGGCGTCGTACCCCCCCTGGTGCAGCTGCTGCTTTATCGCCGCCTTCCTGTCCTCTTGCTTCCGCCCGGGCGAAAACCAGGCGCTTCGCAATGCCTGGAGATGTGATATTCTAATGGGCTTCATGCACTCGACGGCCGCACTCACAGTCGAACGTCTCGTCGGTCACTAGGCTGCCGGCATGGGTGCTGCCGCTTAGCACTATGGCTGCGAACTTGCGCTTCCCATGGTGTCCCATCACCATGATAGCGAAAGCCAGGAAGCAGATAGCCACGATTATGTCCCAGCAAAGCCATAGCACACCTTCCGTTTCGACCGCCATGTCGGCCACTAGTCCGGATAGCTCAATGTGCACCTGACCTTGACACTAATCGCACAAACAGCCACAATTTTGCAAGCAAGAAGACATGGCTACCTCGGCATTTCATGAAATGTACTTCGTGAAATGCATTTCGTGAAATGTACTAAGGAACGTGATTGGCCGGCGTTCGCTCGCCAAATCTCGCAAAATGTACTAAGGCACGTGATTGGTCCCGCAAAATGTACTAAGGAACGTGATTGGCCGGCGAAGATTCTGTAGGGAATTTTAATTGCAGCAAACAGAATCTTCGCCGGCCAATCACGTTCCTTAGTACATTTTGCGGGACCAATCACGTGCCTTAGTACATTTTGCGAGATTTGGCGAGCGAACGCCGGCCAATCACGTTCCTTAGTACATTTCACGAAATGCATTTCAAGAAGTACATTTCATGAAATGCCGAGGTAGCCATGTCTTCTTGCTTGCAAAATTGTGGCTGTTTGTGCGATTAGTGTCAAGGTCAGGTGCACATTGAGCTATCCGGACTAGTGGCCGACATGGCGGTCGAAACGGAAGGTGTGCTATGGCTTTGCTGGGATGATTATCATCGTAGTACATCATATGTATTACAGTACATTTCACGAAGTACATTTCATGGAGGCAGAGGGAAAGTTCCTGTTCATGGTGAGTCGGGGTTAGCAATCACGGCAATGTCGATACATGTACTTGCAGTATATACAAATGCCATAATGTCCTTAGATGCAGCATGAATGTCTATTGTTCGGATTTCTTTTATCACGATGCTTAGGATGCCTTCCGACAGAAATCTGCTGCGCTACAGGTCGGGAATACCTGAACTTGATATGCGTGGCCAGTGGCCATGGCAGCCGGGGTCGGTAAGAATTAACTTCGATAGCCATGAATAATGCGGAAAGTGAACGTTGTCCACCCGCTGCACAGGGAAAATGGCTGCACAGGAACGGCCTGACGTGATACTGTCGCAAAGCAGTTCTCATAAGCCGACAATTACACATTCGACTTATGATCGATAATCGGCGCAGGCCTTCGACATTCAAGCGCGCATCGAAACGTCGTGAGGATTTCGGACATTTAGATGAAGTTGGATTGTTTTCGGCCCTCGTATTTGCCATGATCTTGGCCATCCAATCTTTTTGCTTCGTGCACAGTTTGCGTTTGCAGTTAAGCGTAGGTACATGACAAGCTTGCGTTTGCGTTTGCGTTTGCGTTTGCCTTTGCCTTTGCCTTTGCGTATACATTTGCATGTGCGCTTGCGTTGCCGTTTGCTTATGCGTCCCAATGTATGTCTGGCTTTGGGCAATTCTATTTCCTTGTCGTTGGGATATGAGTGGGTGCTGGCGGTGGTGTTACTGTCGGCAGGTAGAGTGGCAGTGGCTTCAACTTCTGTTGCTTGTTCATTGCATTTGCATTTTCATTGGGTCTCTGTAGTTAACAACTGCTTTAAATATCTTTGTCAATAGCCGGCTTCAGCTGTAATTTCGATTGCATGTTGCTTTTGAATAGCATTCGCACTGGGCACATGCAGTGGGCATTAGGCATTGGTAGTGCAATTACACATGCAGTCACACTTGCAATTGCAATGAAGTTGAAATTGAAGCTGCAGCTAAAATTTGCTACGTGCCTACTGGTACAGTCGCATGTGCAGTCAACTTTGTGCTTGTTTATTATTATTATTTCTTCTTCTTCTTATTTCTTATTATTATTATAATTTCTTCTTGCTTTTCGTAATGTGTGGTGGTTAGAATGGTGATGGCAGGGGCAGGAGCAGGGGCAGGGGCAGGGGCAGGGGCAGGGGCAGGGGCAGGGGCAGGGGCAGGGGCAGGGGCAGGGGCAGGGGCAGGGGCAGGGGCAGGGGCAGGGGCAGGGGCAGGGGCAATCATGAGTTGCTTTCGGCCTGGCATGTGCACCAGAACTGGCATATGTGCTCGCAATGCAGCTTGCTACTCTTGTTCCTTTTGTTTGCCTTTTCTTTTGTTTGGGAACTGTTCGTGCAGGGGGGTGGGATGAGGCCGCGAGTCTCTGGGCAGGGGCATTGATGTGGGTAGGTGTGTGTCTGGGCTAAGTCTGCCATTGTCGCTGCTGTGCTGTACTTCTGGCTGTGGCTTACGGTGCATTTGTGGCTTGGAGTAGGGGTGAGGCTAGGGTGGGCGCAGGCGCGGGCGTGGGCGTGGGCGTGGGCGTGAGCGTGGGCATGGGCGCGGGCGTGGGCGTGGGCGTGGGCGTGGGCGTGGGCGTGGGTGTGGGCGTGGGCGTGGGCGTGGGCGTGGGCGTGGGCGTGGGCGTGGGCGTGGGCGTGGGCGTTGGCATGGGCGTGGGCGTGGGCGTGGGCGTGGGCGTGGGCGTGGGCGTGGGCGTAGGCGTGGGAGTGGGCGTGGGAGTGGGCGTGGGCGTGGGCGTGGGTGTGGGCGTGGGCGTGGGTGTGGGTGTGGGCGTGGGCGTGGGCGTGGGTGTGGGCGTGGGCGTGGGCGTGGGCGTGGGCGTGGGCGTGGGCGTGGGTGTGGGTGGGGGCGTGGGCGTGGGCGTGGGCGTGGGCGTGGGCGTGGGCGTGGGCGTGGGCGTGGGCGTGGGCGTGGGCGTGGGCGTGGGCGTGGGCGTGGGCGTGGGCGTGGGCGTGGGCGTGGGCGTGGGCGTGGGCGTGGGCGTGGGCGTGGGCGTGGGCGTGGGCGTGGGCGTGGGCGTGGGCGTGGGCGTGGGCGTGGGCATGGGCGTGGGCGTGGGCGTGGGCGTGGGCGTGGGCGTGGGCGTGGGCGTGGGCATGGGCGTAGGCGTGGGCGTGGGCGTGGGCGTGGGCGTTGGCGTGGGTAGGTGTGTGTCTCAGCTACATCTGCTATTGTTGCAGCTGCGCTCTACTTCTGGCTGTGGCTTTGGGTATAATTGTGGCTTGGAGTAGGGGTGAGGCTAGGGTGGGCGTAGCCGCGGGCGTGGGCGTGGGCGTGGGCGTGGGCGTGGGCGTGGGCGTGGGCGTGGGCGTGGGCGTGGGCGTGGGCGTGGGCGTGGGCGTGGGCGTGGGCGTGGGCGTGGGCGTGGGCGTGGGCGTGGGCGTGGGCGTGGGCGTGGGCGTGGGCGTGGGCGTGGGCGTGGGCGTGGGCGTGGGCGTGGGCATGGGCGTGGGCGTGGGCGTGGGCGTGGGCGTGGGTGAGAATGGGCGGGTGCGGGGGCAGGGGCATGGGCATGGGCGGGGGCGGGGGCGGGGGCGGGGGCGGGGCGGGGGCGGGGGCGGGGGCGGGGGCGGGGCGGGGGCGGGGGCGGGGGCGGGGCGGGGGCGGGGCGGGGGCGGGGGCGGGGCGGGGGGGCGGGGGCGGGGGCGGGGGCGGGGATGGGGGCGGGGGCGGGGGCGGGGCGGGGGCGGGGGCGGGGGCGGGGCGGGGCGGGGGGGCGGGGGCGGGGGCGGGGGCGGGGCGGGGCGGGGGCGGGGGCGGGGCGGGGGCGGGGGGGGGCGGGGGCGGGGGCGGGGGGGGGCGGGGCGGGGGCGGGGCGGGGGCGGGGGCATGGGCGTGTGCATGGGCGTTGGGGGGTCAGGGGGGCTGGGGTTGGGTTTGGGTGGGTGGGTGATTGGTGCAATGTTTGGAGTTGGGGCTTGTGTGTGTGTGTGGGGGGGGGGGCATTGGCATTGCCATGCGCGTGCACGTGGGCGTCCGCGTGATCCTCTGTTCGTGTACGTGTTCATGCATGTGCCATGACGGCACAATGCATGTCAGATTCGTGACTTTATCGTGTGTTCCCTAGTTGCAAGTATTACTGCTAAAATTCATCGCAGCATTCCATTCCTTGCATAATGCTTGATTGCTTGCATCAGTTCATTCTATACTTCGATCATGACCTGAAGTGCTTAAGTATTACCAGACTCTCGCGCAGTGTCAGAATGTCCAATTTTTAGCACACATGCATGTTTGCACACCAAAGCCCTCATTCCCATGTTGATAAGGCTAAGTACAACATTTTTTTTTGTGCGGTGATCCACGAAATGCAGCTGTGAATGGCTCTAGGAGGTCACCAATGGTGGCCAGACCTGTTATCGAGCATTGGGAGACGTTACAGGGGCATCAATCACAGTTACATTTAGTTCAGATGTAGTTCAATTTAGTACATTATAGTATAAATGTAGTAGAAAATAGTACAACCTAGTATATTGTAGCATATACTAGTTCAACTACCTCCAGATGAGATCCAGGGGCTATGGGGACACGTTTTATGCAAAACTGAACTTGAAACAAGCAAAAAACAAGAAACTTGGAAAAACTCAAAATGTACTTGTGCTGGAGTACATTCTTAACGGCTGGCAGGGCGACTTGGAGTGTGACCTCCCGTCAGGGTCGGGTGAATGATTGGCCTTCCGCTTGTTGTGGTTGCCCCTACGTGCCCTCCTTGGCTTTTGTCAGCCTCAGACGATTTGGAGCCCCCCTGGGTACGCCCACCTGCCTGGGTTGCCTTCACTGCTGGCACCCCACCCTCAAACAGCTCCTCAGCTTCAAGGGCCTGCTTGATGATGACCTTGTAGGCCTTCATGGTGGAGTGAGGAGCACACATGACCTTGAGAGATCCACGTGTGGCCTTATCCAGCCCAGAGACCTTCAACCAGTTGGTCAGGGCTATATATTGTCTGCCACGTTGAAACCGTGGGCCCTGCCTTCCTCAACCATTTTGCAATAGTTAAGGAAATTCTGGATGAGATCCCCCTTGACCTCCCACCCTTGATACTTGTCTTGCCAATGGATGCCGACCTTCTTGCGCTGGTCTTCAAGCAGCTCCTTCAGCTCAGCTACATATACTGCCCAGGCCTTGTTGGCCTTCTTGCATTCCCTGGTTAGGTCCTTGATCTGATCAGTGCACTTGCCAAACGTGCTGCTGCCTATCCAGATCTGATAGTAGTTGGTACCCCCGTACAAACTAGGAAACCCTTCCAGCCCTTCTACAAACTCTTCAGCCTGCTTAGGCTTGGAGTCAGATGTCACAGGTTGTAGCTGATTTACAACTAATAAGCCCTGAGTGGTAAGGTCAAATCCATGTACAGCTTGTGTATTATTAGTGTTGTGATGTACATTGGTAATTTCCCCGGTGACACCCACGTCATCTACGTGAGCTGTCCCACTACCAGCACCACCATTATTCCCACTGGCTGGGGCACCCTTGCTACGGCGCCCGTCTGCCATGATGCACTACAAGCTGTCTTAGAAACACCTGAGCAAAGCAGCAAAACAAAGTATGTACAAAACTGTCGAGTATTGCCGCCTGCGCCGGTGTCGCCGCCGCCCCCGCGAAATGCCGTTGAAGTGTCGACTAAATGCCGACGAGCACTGGAAAAATGGCCGACGTACGTTTAATACATAGTCAAGGCCCCGAAAATCACAGTACTCATATGCAAACTCGGCGTCCTCCATGTCTGGCGTGATAGCCGGACCCGCACCGGTGTGGATCAACACCGGCGTATTCGCCGGATTTTGCGTCGGAATGAAAATCGCAACGCGCCGACGCGCGACGAGGCGAAGAGGATGCGTAAAGATGGAAAGAAGCTCCCAGCCCGCTGGGATCCACTCACGCAAAGCCGAGAGAAATGCCACCAGGTTTATGAGTACCTGGCGCTCGCGAGTGCGGACGCCGCGAGTGAGCAGCGAGAGCAACGCGATGTCTTGAAACAAATTTGTTGAGACCATGCACAGGCGCGCCCCCCATGCGCGTCGAGGCCCAGTTTTGTAAATTGCGCTGATACCCGGTGAGCGACGAAATGGCGTTATCCACCTCCTCAATGGCGGTGGTGACCTCGTTCACCGAACGCAGGCCTCCGCGGACCTGGACCGTAAAAGCCGAAAGAATATTTCGGATTTGGTCTAATGGACCACGAATCGCCGGCACCAGCGGCGGCAAGCGGGGGTCTTCTGGAAAATCTCCCAGCAACGGGAGCGCTGCTCGCTGTCGACGATGCAATTCGTCGAGTGAAATCGTGACCTCATCAACGAGAGCTTGCCACAATGCAGCAACCGGCTGCGGCTCACGCGGACGTGGAGCCGGTAATGGATCTGCGGCCGGCGGAGCAGCTACTTCCTCATCGGTAGGAATGCGGAAGTCTTCGGAATTCGGCATGATCGTGAAAAGGCGAGTAATACGAGTTGTGAGAGGGTTGTGCAGAATTCCGCCATGGTTCTTGCAGGAAATGTTGCCTTTATTATGAATAAGGAACACAGACGTAAGTCACGTCACTTCCAAGACTGCACGCAGCACAGGCGACAGACAGGGTCGCAGTGCCAAGAGAACGTGCACGCAAGAACTAGCGTCCCGGTGCTACCAAGTCACACATATAGGTTGCTAGGGACGCGTCCAAGTATTCAGCTAGCTGCACTGTCACAGCTGAACTGTCAATCAATTGATTACACAGACTCTGGCACGCCTTTGGCGCGCAGATCTATCATCAATTGTCCATAGGCTAGTCCTGTGGACCTATCCGTACGCTGCTCAGCATCAATTGTCTCATAGGTCCTGGCGCGCTACAGCGCGCCTACCTATCAATTGACCATCAAGTCCTGTACAAGTCCTGTCAACGTCCTGCGGACTATCAAAGTGACACTTGTACATCCTGTGTCCGTACGCGCCCACAGTGGCGCGCCGGGTACTGTCGGCACAGCCTAGGAAACGTCATAACTTTTACGTTCCTTAACCAAATGAGGCGTTCAAGGTGCCGTTGGAAAGAGCGTAACAATCTCTATCCATCTAACGTAAGTCCTTTACGTTAACTGTAGCTGCACACAGAAATTAATTGGCTTACAAGCCAACAATAGCATAATCGAAGTATGAACGTGCCAAAGGTTGACGTGATAGCAAGAGGGATTAGCAATCCCCGAAGGATATGCATGGGAGAGAAAAAAAAAATTCTTGCTACCACTCCTGAGACAATGAACCAGCAAAGGGGGCTGACATGAAAGTTAAAACAACAAGCAAGAGGTTAACGATGTCATTGCTCGCAGTCAGAATAACTGAAGGGGGTTAAAACCCACCAGCAGGTAAATCCCTGCAAAAGAAACACGAGTATTTCATGCAGAAAACAATTAAAAGCTCGGCGACTGGGGGCTTGGTGTCCGGGCATGCAGATTGTCACCTCGTGTTTATAAAGAAAAAGAAGCAACCAACACAGGCAACTTGGGCTAATCTGCGCGAGCCATGCCACAGGTTACTCTACGCAGCAACGGGATCGTCAAAACGGGTCAGATTAGTGCATGCAGATTCGTGCATGCAAGTGACGCACAAGATTTCAGTTTACTATGCTATCAGGAGGGCGACCCGAATCTGGCCGGCCGCTTTATAATCAGCAGGAAAAGCTATAGGGGCAATGGCGGCCAGGCAAAAGCAATTCGACACGGGCGGCCGGGGCAGACTGTGAAAGCTAAATCATACTAGCTTTCTATAATGCATACGAGAAGGGAAACGTCACTAAAAGGACGAGCTACTAACGCTTGCTGTCAAGGGCTGCACCGGCCGGGGGTCGCGGTGCGTGATCAGCAAAAAGAGTCTAAATTTCACGTTGCTGCCCACTGAGGCAGGGCTGCAAAAAAAACCTTGGGTAAATTCACTACGTTTTGGCGCTACCAAGACAGGTTCAATGCCAGGCTTCTATCTGTTTATTTCGTTGCTCAGTAGATTTGGTGTCCCAGATCTAAGGCAGCACTACGGTCGATCTAGCTTGCTCAACAGGAAAAACTTACCTTATGTCGCTTGCCCGATTGCAGCAAAGTGATGGCAGGTGATAAAATGCATGACGATTGGTTTAAATTTAAGCGCTGCAGCCATGGGCTGTTCGCTGCAGGTGAACCTCTGATACTCATTGTAACATGACCTAGCCCCGGCGTCTAACCTCGGGCCGAGGTAGCACCGGTAATTCAAATGGGAAAGATCTTTTCCTACTGGACAGGGGATGCATTTGCCAATTTACAATTTATAAATCGTCATTATTACATTTAATAATTATCAATCATGCCAGGGTCGGCTTTATACCTAAACGGGACAAGGTTGAAGACCTAATCACTCCTTAACCCATCACGGTGATGACGCTACTCCATATTATTAGCTGAGTACTTATCAAGCGCGTAGGAAGGTTGGGCCACCTTCCTTGCTAATATTCCTTGCCACCGCGGCCCTGTCCTGACCACACTTGACAGTGGGCGCCGACATGGGCCGTCGGGCGCAAACACACAAAGAATACTAAGTACGTGGCACACACATTTATATCTGCACAATTCCCACTTGTCTTTTGGTCCTACTAAAGGGCGCCGGGCCATCCGGCCCTTAGCAAACATGGTACACAGAATTAGGGACGTGCATTCGGCACAAGGGTACGTGACTCTTGTTGCCACGCCGGTAGGTACTACTGTACGCAGCGCAAGTGCTGACGATATACCTAAACCTACCGGACGGTACCACATTGGTTCCGATCGGGTACACAACCAGCTGCACTGGATTAGTGGCATCATATAACTTTCTGCACACTTGTCCAAATTCAGCGGAAACTGGGGCGATTGAACGGACGTGACAAACTCTACGTCCAAGCAGTTACGGCGGGAGCGTATAACACTACATACTGCCGTTGCGTTGGGACATTGCAACACCATGCAGGCGCCAGACTGAGCATCGCAGCCAATTGGAAGGCGGCTGGGGCGAGGCTAGTAGGGCCGGCCGCATGCACGCGGACCGTGAGCAGGCCTGAGATATATCATATTCATTGAGACTGATCACTTATACGGAGGCGAGAATGGTATGCAAAATAAGGAAATTGTAAACCCCGATCGAAAAGAAGAACCCTCACAACGATAATAAGAATCCGACACAAGCATGCAAGGATCAACGGTGGTAGCACAAGGTACATGCAACTAAAACTATACAACACAAAACGATGACACGCAGCACACCTCCATGCCGGCGCACCCACCATGCGGGCCGGGGAAGTATTAAACCGCCTGGGTACTGTACGTAGACCGCCTGGGTTGCGACAAGGTCGGCCCGGACGCGGCGGAATAACACATTGATCAGTGCACCGTGCGCGAGTGAGGGCGACCTCGGGACAGGCGCTGCCGCCAATACGAGGACCTGTCTGCATGGGCAGACCACGCCCGGGGCAGTCTGATCCTCGCTCGACTCAGGTCGAGGCGGTCTTCCTCAGTGCCGCTGGCAGCACGCGTGAAAAAACTCCGCCGTCTTGTTGGGGCCCATGGCCCCAAACTCCTCAAGGACAAATTGGGGATGACCCGATTGGGCGCCACGTATTGCCGTAGGAGGCAAACTTGTCGCGCTTGCCGCACCGTGCGCGAGTGCATGAGGGCGCTGACCTCGTGACAGGCGCTGCATGCCGCCATGCAATACGAGGACCATGTCTGCATGGGCAGTCTGACCACGGGGTAGTCTGATCCTCGAGGGCGAGGCGGTCTTCCTGCCGGCCGCTGGCAGCACGCGTGAAAAAACTCCGCCGTCTTTGTTGGGGCCCATGGCCCCGAACTCCTCAAGGACAAATTGGGGATGACCCGATGGGGCGCCACATTGCCGTAGAAGGCAAACTTGTCGCGCTTGGCCACAGCGGCAGCAGCACCGGCATCAACAGCCACCCAGAGGATGTGGCGACCAGCAACTTTCGGAAAGCGGCCGAGCAACGGAGACATCAATGAGCAGGTGGCAAACCTGCCCATCGTAGTCCAGCACAGTAATGCCTGGCCGGTTGATATATCAAGGAGACAACCAGCGCAGGCTGGCCAGAAATCGGGAGAATCCGGACCATGGTAGCTCAAGCCTGCGCCGTTATCTTGTCCGCGTTTTCGAGTCGTTCAGGATGATGAATATGAATCAGAGATGAAAAATATGTGTAGCCTAGCTTGTGCATTGAAATTATGGCTGGCTAACATGTAGAGCGACTAGATGACCTACAGTAGACAGTGGGGCCGGAAACAGCTTGCTTGATCAGGGCGTGTGTTTCGAACCGTACTGGCCGGGAGTGTCTATAGGGGTGAGCACCATTGCTGCGATTGCTCTCCCACCATTTATACGAGGAAATACCCGCAAATGGAAAATCACTGAAAAGGTCTAGCTAGACTGTCAGTCATTACGTTAGCGTGCCATGCCATGTTTCCAAACGTCCGAGAACTGCATGGACACGATGTAAAGGCAAAAATCCGGAGGGTCCAGCACTTTCTTGAAAATGTGCGGCGGGAACCAAAAGCCCGCGCGTATGCCAGAAAACATCGTGTTCAATGCTGCAGCGACGCGACGGTGTAGACAACGAATCCAGTGCATGCCAAGCTCGGAACGGCCGCAATTAAAGGATCGAGATCTGGCATCACAGGGTTCAGATGTGCGGAGATAGGCTACGCGATCCAGCCGGTCCACGACCTGTTTGTAGAGCTTGTGCCAAGGGGCAGCACCGCGTCAGAACAGATGTGGGTGACGTTGCAAAAAACACTGGACTTGACGGGGCATAATGTCTCGGTCATAGTCTTTGACCAACAAACGACTGCAAGAGATATTGAGAATGATAATTTACGGAGGCGACAATGGCATGAATGCACCCTAGTTAGGTAAGGAAATTAAATTAACGTACCCGAAAAGAAGATCGAACCCTCAAGACAATAATAGGAATCCGACATGGGCATGCAAGGATCAAGCCTGGCAGCACAAGGTACAACTAACGACAGCATGCCGGCCAAACTACGACACGCAGCAACACCTCTGCCGGCCCACCAGGCCGGGGAAGTGACCTACACCGCCTGCATTAATTAATTAATTAATTAATAGACACGTGACTGCGTCACGTGAGCAGTCAAGTCCTCAGTGGGAGGGGAACATGGGATGGAATGGATTAGTACGTCAATTAATTAATTAGGAACATAACTCTGTTGGGAGTATCTGTAGCACATATAGCCCAGAAAAGGGGCATATGGCCTATAATACATTCTAAGCTACTTCCTGCTTAAGGGTGGGAATGTAAACAACACTTGCTCTAGGTGCCCCAGGGCACCTGCACCACCCAGAGTCTCTGGCAACTCCCAGCTAAGGGGAGCCCGTCATAGGCCGGTGGGGAAGATCATCATAGCTATACCATATATCATAGCAAGAGGTCCCCAGTTCGATTCCGGTCGGATTCATTTGCAGATCGCGTTTTTCCGCGTTTTCCGCGGCCCGGCACTGAACGCAAATGGTTTTCACCTTTGCGGAGTCAGTGCCTGATCAGAGGATCAGAAAATACAAAAGCTAGAGCGTGGCATCTCAGCAGAGAGCAGCTCTCTGCATGGGCACAGCTTAACTACATAAAGCTAGGCATCATCTGGAGTGTGGCACATCATAGGCACGCATGTACATCATTGGTTAAATAATGCGCGTGGCTTAGCTGGTATAGTGCCTGTAGGAGGCGTACATGTACATGGCCACGGTCTACCTATTCTACACTACTACTGCTGTATTCCCCTAAGCTGGGGCGTCTGGACTCGCTGGGGCCGCGGGGGTCGCCTGCCAGGGCTTGTGGCCGACGTAGATGGCCGCCCCCTTCCAGTACACCGGCTGCCCCGCCTTGGTCTGCCGGATCGCTGGAGGTAGGTCGGCCATAGCTCCCGTCGCCGTTGTTGCTGCGCCAGGGTCAAGTCGTCGTCAAGGGTGAAGAGAGTCTTCTCGAGCCGCTTGCGGCCGGCGTCTGAGAAAAGAAATATTGTCCGCCGGGTGCTTAAAGGTGAGAAGGAGCGGGGGCGCCCCTGCCGGCTTACCCCGCGCGCGGGGAAGGCGGTGGGCGACCAGCTCGATCTCACCAGTAAGGCCCATGCGACCAAGGATTTCTCTCTCAAACGCACGCGCAAGCTTCTCGGAATTCTCACCTAGTTCCTCCATGGCGAAGTTCTTGACGATGACGTTAAGGCTGCGCTTGGCGAGCTCGGCCTCCTTGCGGAGGTCAAGCGTCTGCCGCTGGAGCTGTGCTGTCAACGGCGGAGGAAATGGAATGGATGGTGTAGGCTTAATCTAGGTCCTAGTTTCAAGGGTGTGGGCACTGCGGCCCCGAATCGCTATGAATACCATACGCGGTCACACACGGAGCCCCCACAGACTTGGGGGTGGTCTCCTTCATCACTACTTGCCATATTTGTTTAAACTTTTGTGTAATTTTTTTTTTCTAATTATGAGATTAGCATAGTACTCCGTTGCCTGCCTTTGCGCATGACACGCAAGTACTTACTTACTTACTACTTGCCATCTATCCTTGCGCACCATCTGCCTCCATTTTACAGACAAATTCCAGGAGGCTGCCCGGGTGTGAGCCCGTCACGTCTAGTGTAGCACATGTCCATGCCGAGTCTATCACGAAAAGTCCACGGGTGGCGGCCCTGCCGCGCGCGCGGCCTGGGGCACGCCAGGTGAGGACATATCGCCCAGGCTGGGCGGGCTTGGTGCCAGCTAGTCTATCTGATGTATATAAACCTATAATCTGTGCGGGCCAGGTGCCCGGCTAGGCCCAGGCGCCTGTGCCTAATAATGTGGGAAACATAGGGCCTGCATGGGTCGCAACAAAGTCGGCCCGGACGAGGCGGAATAACACATCAGCAACCGTGCGAGTGAGGGCGAGGGACATGCGCTGCTGCCAATACGAGGACCATGTGGTGCGGGCAGACCATGGGGCAGATGTCCCATCATCGATCCAACGGCGCCAAGCTAGTGGTGGTGTTCGCCGCACTTCACCCCCAAGATATACTAGTGGAGAGAGCGCTCTGTGGCCTGCCCACCTGCGGCAGTGAGAGAAGCTAGGGCGCCCTCCCTCCTTCTCGCTGTGTATATAGGGTTGAAGGTTCCTTTACTCTGTATTGGCACCCACGTGACGCAGTCACGTGCTTATTAATTAATTAATTAATCCTAGTAACCGTACCATTCAATCTGGACTAGGTGAGTGTCCAGGCTTCCGAGGTCCCCCTAGGTAAGAATAATTAGAATAAGAGCCTTGAAAAGAATACATAACATTCTTAACTCAATTAGGAAAAGAATACATAACATTCTTAACTCCATTAGGCAACTATGAGCAGCATGCTCATATCTTCTCTCTATACACCGATATCGATCATTTCTAGCTCAGCGCGCATGCACATCAACGTTACAGGAACAATGTGCAAAAGTTGCATGGGTGCTGTATTAGGTACGGTGGCGGCCTTTGAAGCTCTGGACGTCTTTCTATTTGGAATGCGATTTTTCCAAGTAAGATCGTTTCTTTTCACGATCGCCTCGTAAAATCACCAAAGAATATCGTCTAGTTCGGTTCATCATCATTAGAACAAAAGAATTTCGGTCGGTAATGCATGTCACACGACAGAAATGCACGTCACACGACATGATCCCCCGAAGGACAGTTGGCATAATATGCTCGAATCAACATAATTAGATCATCGGGGAGCCGGGCGAATCCGGCTGGCCCGCACCCCCCATCGCCGCAAACTCATCCGCACTCAACTGCACGACCGCCAACACGATACCCAACGTATGATACAAGCTTGCGATCGACCCGACAAACACACGCACGGCCTGGTCCGACATGCCACCACGGGCGCCGCCACCGGCCCTCCCCCCACGACTCGAGTGCGCGTCCCCTAGCGCGGAGACCACCCGGCGGAACACCCGCAGGTTCTTGCGGGCGAGTCGCACCGCATCCCATGCTTTCTCCGCCGCCTCCTGGGCCCTCGTGTGCAAAGCGGCACTGCCATCCGCCGTGCCGGAGCCTTCCCCGGCCGAACCACCCGCGCCCAGACCCCCCACTGCGCGCCACTGGCCCGCAACTTCTGCTGCCTCGTCCACTTGGTCCAGCACGGCGGCCACGTCGGCTCGCACCTCGTCCAGCCGGGTCTCCAGTTCATGCATTTCATCGGGGGGGAGTGCGGGGCTGCCCCCGCCCCCACCCCCACAGGACACGAGCATGACGCGCTCGAGCTCCCGCAGGTTACCTTCGACGGAGGAGACCAAGTCATCGACAGCTTCCTTGCCCATGACGAGCAGGACCAGCTCCCTCGATGCTGCAAGCTGTACGCCATCTGATGACGCCCCCTCCGCTGCTCCTCCTCCTGCTGCTCCCGATGACAATAACGATGAAGACGAGGCAACCCCCGGTGCGGCACGGGCCTCTCCACCCCTGCTGCTCCCCCCCTCCGCAAGCAACCTCCCTCGGCTGCTGCCGCCGGGATCCACGGAAAAGGACCCTCCACCCACGCCGAGACCCTGCAGGCTGCGAAGGACGGTTCGAACGAGGCGACTCCGTTGGGGGGAGCCGAGGTGCGCGCCGCCCCGTCCCGATAACCCAAACTCCTCCCTTCCGTCGCCCCCCTCAGTGGCACCCCACGCACCCCCCCCGCCCATCCCCCCAACGGGAGACATGGCGAGGGCGCCAGAAGAGACGCGCCGCTCGCCCGCCAAGAGGTGCCGCCCGCTGCTGGGGCTGGGGCCGCTGCTATCCCACAAGTCCTGATTCCCGCTCCCGTAGGATACCCCCCCCGCACCCCCTCCTTGCTCGTAGGGCCTGTCTTGCGGCGGGCCCTCGCCTACTCGGGCACCAGGCCATGGCCCCCCCCCGCCTCCCCCGCGAGATCCGAGTCCAGCGCCTGGAGGGAAGCCGGAGGCGCCGCCGGGGGGTCCGCGGCTCGTGTGGACGGGAGGCACCGACTTGGCCTCTTCTATCAGCCGCAACGCAGCGTCCATAGAGGGTAGCTCGACCGAGGGGCCCTCGCCAGGTGGCAGCAGCCGGTGGATCTCGGCCTTGGATAGCGTCTCGGGGAGTGGCTGCAGGTACGTGGCGGGCTGGGAGCCACCGAGGGGGCTCTGCACGGTGGTGAGGTTGTGCGAGTCGGGTGGCACGCGCGCGCATGGGGGGAGGGGGGTGGGGCATGTGGGCAAGTGGGAAGAACAGGGAATCCATGGCTTGGTCACTATGAAGGCTTTGAGTGGTTGGCTGCCCCCCATTTGGCACAAGGGATTGGCTCACCCAAGACTGCAGCCTGACATACGTACACCCCATCCTGACATGCTTCTCAACCCTACTCTTTCTCTCATCCCTCTTTTCCTATACTTGTCCAACAGGTGCATGCACCATAGATAGAAACTTGCGCCATAAACACCGATGTGACTTGCACCATACATACGGCATTCTACGTACACCCCACCGCTCCATCCTCGAATTGCTTTGCTCGCGTGCTTGTCCAGCCTCCACCACCACGCAGTAAACAACTGCCCATTAAGGCACACGGGTCGCATTAATACTAGCATAAACCTCACTAAGTGGGTCACTTCCATGGCCTTCCTCGTGTACTTGTCTAGCAGGTCAGCCTGTGCAAGCACGCACTAGACATGGGGCCCCCATACGACATCATGCAGCGTAGGCAGGAACCCCAAGACGGACCCTCTGAACGTTACCCCCTAGACAGCCTCCCCTAGGCAATAACCCCCCTAGAAGCCCCCCCTTGAGGCAATAAATCCCCCTAGACAGTCCCCCCAGGCAATAACCCCCCTAGACAACCCTCTCTAGGCAATAACCCCGGCCACCGTTGTAACAAAGCCCACTCATCATTCCTTGGTGTGTGAACTTCTGCAGCAGATCCACACCCTCAAGCACACCCTCAAGCACACCCTCAAGCACACACTAGACAATGCCCCCCCCCCCCTCCCCCAGCAATGCCCGCTATCATCACGGCGCGCAGAGAGACCATAACACCGCATCCTTTCTACAGCAAAGCCCTCTCACCATTGCCTGGCTCCTGTACTTGTCCAGCAGGTCCACCTCGTCCAGGTCCAGCGTCGTCATCGGGTTGGTCATTGCGCGGGCCAGGGGGGCCTCCGCCATCGGGCTGCTGCCAAAGGGTGACGTCACGCCCGCGGTGAGGCCCACCGCCTCCTCGTCGTCAAACACCTTGCGGAGGAGCACGCCGTCGCTGGACCGGCGGCCGAGCTTGGGCCTCCCTCCCTTGTCCTGGGGGGGGTGAGGGGTGGGCAAGGGAGCAGGCGAAAACATGCATTTGTGATGTGATTATCAGGTCAGGTTACAGATCAGACTACGAGGTCAGGTTATCAGACATGTTTGGCACGGAAATGGCACAGCGCGGGTCACTCGCCCTTGTCTGGGGGGGATGACGAGCGAGCAGACAAAGAGCAGGCCAATGCGGAGCAGGAACACAAGGGCCAGGCAAAATGAAGGAGCAGGCAAAGGAGCAGGCAAAGAAGGAGCAGGCAAAGGAGCAGGCAAAGAAGGAGCAGGCTGTACGGGGCGGGCCGAGAAAGGGCAGGCACAGCGTTTTGCATTCGTGTCAGTCTGGCATGACCTTTCAGCCCACAAGAGAGTTCACTGTGGGCAGTCTCCCCATTGTTCTGCAGCATACTACGCGGCAGTCGAGCCGCCAAACAGTTAATAGATACAAACAGTTGACTACGTGCAAAACAGTTAATAGATACTAACAGTTGACTACGCGAACCAGTTGGTTGATCGATCGCGTGCAGTGCACAGCACTGCAGGTATCGCAACGGGCAGAGCCAAAGAGACCGACCAAACCACGTCCTTGGGGATGCACGGCTCCCCCACAACAAGTACTAAACCCATACCAATCGACGCAAAAATAATGGAAACGGCTTCTATTGCGAAGCCAAAGCAGTACCCCAAGTAGGATCCCAAGCAGGCAAAGTCAAACCCACCTCCATCGTCATGCCCAGCTCCTCTAGAGCCACGGCTCCGCTATAGCTTTTGCACACGATAAATACCAAGGAGACAAACAGTATATATACTACTACGATAAATATCAAGGAGACAAACAGTATATATACTACTACGATAAATATCAAGGAGACAACCAGTATATATACTACTATGATAGATATCAAGGAGACAACCAGTATATATACTACTAGGATAAATATCAAGGAGACAACCAGTATATATACTACTACGATAAATATCAAGGAGACAACCAGTATATATACTACTACGATTAAATACCAAGGAGACAATCAGTACATATACTACTACGATATCGACATAGGGACAACCCAAACCCACCTCCTTGCTGATGCCCAGCTCGCCTGCGGCGGGCAGTGGCGCCATGGTTGGGTTAACCGGGTTCCACGCTGTACCCTGTGCGGTGGCGGACGACAGCAGTGGGGGATCATGGGGCGTGGGCGACAAGCATACCATCAGAACTGCGATAACAAACCATGCCGCGTGTAGCAAGGGCTCCAGGTGGTGGCTTGCGGGGTGCAGGATGGCAGCATACCGGCCACCATGCACATGCGCAGCAAGTCATGTTCCAGTTACAGGGGACAGCAGCCTGCGCGGCGCTTCACGAGAACACGGTATTTATATTACTACATTCTTTTTTATAGTATAGTAGTATAACTACAAGAGTCTGTATGTACAGCAGTAGAAAGAGAAGATGACAACATGTGATATACGGTGAGAACATGGTAATATACTACAATGAGTTGATGATGCGATACAATATGATGAATGAGAAAATGGTCATTCCGTGCCATATTAAAATGCCCATAGACAGCAACTTGGGTGCCATCACAACCGACATTGAAAGGCACCAACCGTGCACCCGTGGACATCACCCCTCAGAGGACAGCTGTAAAATATGATTGGGCAACTATACAAGATCCTCTTCTCGAAAAGTCCACCCGAAAAAACCCGCCTGCCCACATGCCCTCACCTACATTCATGAAAGTCATCACGCCCCTAGCTCGGTAGTCATGAAGACATCACCGCCTCAATCACATGACTGCCTCTTTCAACAGGGTATCCACCTCCCACCCCCTCAAGATACCAGCCATGACCCACCTCCTCGCATTGCCAGCCATGACCCACCACCTTGCATTGCCAGCCATGACCCACCACCTTGCATGCCCAGCCACCACCCACCTCCTCGCATTGCCAGCCATGACCCACCACCTTGCATTGCCAGCCATGACCCACCACCTTGCATGCCCAGCCACCACCCACCTCCTCGCGTGGCCAGCCATGACCCACCTCCTCGCATTGCCAGCCATGACCCACCTTCTCGCATGCCCAGCCATGACCCACCTTGCATGCCCAGCCATGACCCACCTCCTCGCATGCCCAGCCACGACCCACCTTCTCGCATCCCCAGACATCCACCCACCTCCTCGAAGTCGAGCCGCTCACGCCGCCGCTTGAGCCGCACATACAGCGCGATTCCCGCGATGGTGAGCAGGACTAGAAGCGAGCCCACGACGATGACCAAGACAAGGACCAGCCACCGAGGGCTGCCGCCTCCCCCACTGTCCCCTTCGCCATCAACAGGTGGGACCATGACCGGCGGCGGGGCAGATATCCCCGGCGGCATGCCGATCGCGGGTCTTGGTGCCGTGGCTCCAGGGGGCAGTGGGGAGGAGGACAGGGCGGGGGGGGTGTAGAACCCAAAGGCCACGCTTGCCTCGTTGCCCGCATAGTCGCGCAGCGTGAGCAGCAAGGGGAGCGGCTGGGTGGGGAAGTTGTAGGAGATGAGGCGTGCCGCTGGCACCGTGAGGCTGCGCAAGGGGGGGGGGGGGGGGGAAGGGGTAGGGGTGGAAGAGAGGACCGCGGAGAAGCAGGCAGGGTGGTTCGTAACACGGCGAAATCATTTCCACGCGTCCTGCCCCCCTTTGTCCAAGTCCCACTACCCCCTCAAGTACCTAACCCCAATGTTTGGGCGCAGACTGGCACTGCATGTCCAGACGCCGCTAGAGTGAAGCCCTCACTAAATGCCGCTAGAGTGACCAGCTTTCGTGAAGCCGCTGGGCTGACCCCGCACCTGAAGCAGCTAGAGTGACCAGCTTACTTGTATACCTTACCTGTACTTGTGGAAGTACATGCCAGCTTACTTGAAGCCGGCTGCCTTGACCGCCATTTCGTGTAGCCACATACCGATCAACAGACCCCCTTACCCGGGGCAGTACGCGCCCCCCCTTAGCCCGTAGCAATACAAGCGACCACCCTCGCTAAAGCTGCCAGCTGGTCCCCCCTTACCTGTAGCGGTATGCGCCCGGCCTGCCAACCACCTCGGCAAATGTAGTGCGAACGTCCACGCCGGCGATCATCGCGGTGGGCCCCGCCATCAGCGCCGTCTCGTTGTTGGCCGCAAACAAAGTGACAAGGATGACTGCGCCCTCGCTCATGACGCCCGCCGGGGGGTCCACCACGAGGCCTGTGATGGAGGGGGCCGATGCGCCGACGGTGCCACCTCCGCCGCCGCCGCCCCCTGCCAGTGTGTTGCCGTCGGTCGCGGCGGTCACAGATGCCTTAATCCCCGCCAGGTCCATCAGCTCCAGCTGGAGGGGGAGGCGCCCTGGGGCCCACCAGGGGTCCTCCGCAGCAATGACGTAGCTGCCATTACGGGGGGATGGGGGGGGGGGCGGGGCATGTAACGATGGCAGGCAGTCAGCAAGTTGTGGTGGGGGGTGGGGGGTGGGGGGTGGGGTGGGATGCCACCCATACCCCTTGCGTCATTATCGTGCAAATTAGACATATACATGTTATTTACATTTAGATGCTATTTAGAAATGTGCAGTTAAAGGGACAAAACCCCTGGCATGCATCACAGACAACCATTAGATAGATAGCATGTCTACAACAGACAGGTGAGTGATGAGTCCAACGCCAGCAGTAAGCAGGATCATAGTGGTCTGTAGGCGAACCGTCTTGCCTATGACAGATAAGCCACAAGGAAGACGGAACACCGCATTACCCACCTGGTGCATTCCAGCAAACCATGACATGTATATCATACCAGCGCGGACGCACTGCCACCATGAGGTAGTGAACCATTACACAGACAGCGCATCAGCGCATCATCTCGATGGGTGCAGGAGGATAGGATAGCCCCAGGAGGGGCTCAACGCCCATGGCTGTATTCCCCTATCGCAAACCGGGAAGATTTCTGATGATTCCGTGTGATGCCTGATAACTCTTATCTATATCGTGAATACAGGCGTATCCGTATGATGCCTGATAACTCTTATCTATATCGTGAATACAGGCGTATCCGTATGATGCCTGATAACTCTTATCTATATCGTGAATACAGGCGTATCCGTATGATGCCTGACAACTCTTATCTATATCGTGAATACATGCGTATCCGTATGATGCCTGATACCTCTTATCTATATCGTGAATACAGGCGTATCCGTGTGCCTAACTCCGTGCTCTGTCATACAGCAGCCCCCCTATCAGTCGTCTCTGATCCCTCTTGTCTTTCGATACACATTCCTAACACAACCCTCGCCATCATACAGCATCCCCCCTATCAGTCGTCTCTGATCCCTCTTGTCTTTCGATACACATTCCTAACACAACCCTCGCCATCATACAGCATCCCCCCTATCAGTCGTCTCTGATCCCTCTTGTCTTTCGATACACATTCCTAACACAACCCTCGCCATCATACAGCAGCCCCCCTATCAGTCGTCTCTGATCCCTCTTGTCTTTCGATACACATTCCTATCACAACCCTCGCCATCATACAGCAGCCCCCCTATCAGTCACCTCTGATCCCTCTTGTCTTTCGATACACATTCCTAACACAACCCTCGCCATCATACAGCATCCCCCCTATCAGTCGTCTCTGATCCCTCTTGTCTTTCGATACACATTCCTAACACAACCCTCGCCATCATACAGCATCCCCCCTATCAGTCGTCTCTGATCCCTCTTGTCTTTCGATACACATTCCTAACACAACCCTCGCCCGTGCCCACGGGAAATGGGACGCTCCCCACTGAAATAGAAAACTGTGCAAGCTCCGATCACTACTGATGTACTGGCCGCCACCATGCCTGATGGACCGTTCTCACAAGGAGCAGCTACTAGAGCGGCTGCCAAAACGCTTCCTCAAGCAGCAGCGGCTAAACAAAACACAAGGAGGTGAAGTACTACCATGACCTTCATTTAAAACCGAAACTCTCAATGACCCGTTCATCAGCTTAGCATGCAAGCAAGGATGCGAAGCACGCCTCGGCCCCTTCTCCCCTGAACTGTTATCCACCCCATTACCTGAACGGACAACCCCGCAGTGTCAACCGATACATCCCCTACCTGAACTGGTACACCCCTGGCACGTCTCCTGTTGCAAAGCTCGGCGCCCTGCCGTTGATGCGGCTGGCAGAAGTGGACGTGAGGCCCTCCTCTTCATCCACGACGGTGACGTCCACCAGCACGGTGGCCCCCGGCCGCACGATGCCGCGATTGGGGGTCAGTGTGACGGATGCGATAGCCGTGCGCTCTGGGGGAGAAGAGGGGCAGGGGCAGGGGGCAGAAGGGCAGCGGACAGAAGAAAGAGGGAAGGAGAGGAGCCAAGAGAAAACGAGAGAAGAGGAGAGAGGAGAGGAGGGGAAAAGGAAGGAAAGGAGAGAAAGGAGAGAAGGGAGGGGTGAGGTGGACGACGTGAGGAGGAGAGAGGGGAGAGGAGCAAGGGGGGGGACAGAGGATGGAAAGGAGGGTGGAGGACAAGTGGGGGGCGCGCGGGGGGAGGGAGAAGAGGGGATTAGGGCGAAGTAGAAAAGGAGAGAGGGGAGAGGACAGGAGCATCGCAGAAGAGCGCCGCAAAAGGAACTAGAAACAGTTGAATTGAGACAAACGAAAATCGCGTTTAACACTTTGATTAACACTTCACGACGCATTGTGAACCGCGCCCAGATACATAGGGGCAAGACTACAAGAGCTTCCTCCCGTCATGACCTTACCTTCACGGCTTCCCCGTCCCTTGACAACGTGAACGCACAGGCAAACAAATCACAATTTCCTTCGCAGACAAGAGACATTTGTCTATTGTTTAGCTGCACTATCTCCCCTTCCCTCCAGCAGACAGGTCCCTCCTCTCCCACTCTTTTGAATGCCTGCCCCTGCTGCCCTTGCTGCCCTTGCTGCCCTTGCTGCCCTTGCTGCCCTTGCTGCCCTGGCTGCCCTGGCTGCCCTTGCTGCCCTTGCTGCCCTTGCTGCCCTTGCTGCCCTTGCTGCCCTTGCTGCCCTGGCTGCCGTTGCTGCCCTTGCTGCTCCTTGCTGCATCGCCGCTCTTGCTGCTCACCATTCAGCACCTCCGCAAGGAAGCCGTCAGTCTTTCCCCCCGCGTGCATCCTCTGGGCGGCCGTGAGCCAGGTGGTGGGGAAGGGCGTCTCGGCCGCCCCCCCCGCGCTGCGCGTCTGGCCGACCGCCCACACGTTACCGCTCTTCTGCAGGTGGATGCCCGTGATGGCGTCTTCATCCGACCCACCCAGGTACGAGCTGTACGCGAGCATGCCTGGTGAGGGCAGGATAAAGACATTGTGGACATATGCGCGTGAAGATCAAAGGAGAGACATGCATGGGAATGGAGCAGTACTCGAGCGCGACTGACCAGGACAGGTTATAGGTATACAGCATATATAAATAGTAGTACTACTAAGGCATCAGTAGGAGAGCTATAATTGAGAATCAAGTGGTATACGAGCACGCCTGACAAGGCATAATGCATGCACTTCAGCAGAGCATAATGCATATACACAAATAGGACATTGTACATACAAAGTCAGTGTAGCATCCATGTTTACATAAGGTTGATATAGACATAAGACGTAAACAGAGTGATACACGAGTGGACCTGACAAGGACAGCTTGCAGGTATTAAGGACATTCTACTAGTATATAGTAGTATATAGTAGTACATAGTATATAGTAGTACATAGTAGTATATAGTAGTATATAGTAGTATATAGTAGTATATAGTGGAATATAGTAGTATATAGTAGTACATAGTAGTATATAGTAGTATATATACATACGACCTCGGTAGTACAGATATGTATGAGAATCGGAGAATGTTGCGACACGGGGGGGGACTGAACATGGCCGGGATGCATTTATATGTCTAGGACGTCAGACCTGCGAAACCAGTATGGGATGCATGTATACATAGGACGTGCACAGGATCGATGTACAATGCAGCGCATCCAGGAGACGTGAATGCAGCGGTACACGAATGGGCCTGGCAGGACAGGCTGGATTTACACAGATAAGACAGGACAGGATGCATTTACACAGATAAGACAGGACAGGATGCATTTTACACAGATAAGACAGGACAGGATGCATTTACACAGATAGGACAGGACAGGACAGGACGCATTTAAACAGATATGATAGGACAGGACGAAGTAAAACCAATAGGAAAGGACAGGATGCACATATATACATATATGAATAGGAAACCTACGCCATAGGATGGATATCCCCCTTGGATTGATACAAAACCACAGGGTGTGGATGGAGCCGCACGCCAGCAGCGGACAAGGACCAGGCATAAACTGGGAACTCACCCTTATCGTCAAGCAGAGCCAGGAAGCCATCACCGCGGCCCCCATAGCGCGGCTGCGGCTCATTCAGCGTGCCAGGTGTCCTCGCGCTAGAGGCCGAGGGGAAGTCGGAGGAGTTTGTGGCGCCCGCGACCCACAGCCCCGCCAAAGGGTTGAGGGCGATCGTGAATATTGCATCATGGCTTGAGCCGCCGAGCACGAGCGCAAGCATCAACGTGCCTGGAGGGGGGGGCAGGGGGGAGAGTAAATGGGAGTTTTTTATGATGCAAAATTACTTGACGTTTATTTGCTTTGCGTAGTTCTTGTCTCCAAAAAGAGAGAGATAGTTTTCAAGGGTTTCTAAAGTTGGATGGGGAGAAAACGAAAAGAAAAGTCGCGCCCCGTTGTGTTCTCAGCAACTCCTCATTGGCAAAGTTGTGTGCTTAGCAACTTGGCATTAGCAAAGCTGTGCTCTCAGCAACCTGGCCCGGAACGACCGTCATTATAAAAACGGGGCGCTCTGCAGTGGACAGCGAATGGTTATGAGATTCGTCCGCAGTGGGTGCGTTTCACTCATCAGTTTGCCTGGTTACATCTTCATTAGGAAATAGTTAACTCCACACAACCTTTCAGCCTGATGAAATATAGCTGCATTCATGCGCACAGGGCGGGCCACACCGTGCCTGCTGGATGGATCCTCGGTTTCCTGCACACAGGCCATGCTATTCCAAGCTAGGCAAGCCATCAAACACACATGCGCTATGCATGTGGCATCGAAGCCGTAAACACATACGAAACACGTACGAAACATATAGAAGTACTAAACACATGCGAAACATATACTAAGCACATACTATGGACATATAAACACATACTAGACAGATACTAAACAGATACAAAACAGATACAAAACAGATACAAAACAGATACAAAACACGTATTAAACAGATACTCTTAAACACGTATTAAACAGATACTCTTAAGTATATGGCCACTATATCTGCGCAAGGGAAATCCGTGGCAGCCTGGATGGATCGCAGCATGTTAGCGGCAGGCAGGGCGGCACATGACCCCAACCCTACACCCTGAACTCTATTAAGATTTCTAGACAGCAACACAGACTACAAAACGGGATCCCAACCACTGTGCCTTGCAACCAGTCGCGCCACCTGGAAGCGTACCGTCGCTCTGGAACCGGAGCACAAACGCGTCCCTGGGCCCCTGCAGCGGCGTGGCGGTGAAAGGCACACGCGGGAAGTTGAGGGACGATGTGTAGCCCGCCACCCACACGCTGCCGTCAATGGGGTTGACCGTGAGGGCGGCCGCGCTGTCCTCGTCAGCGCCGCCGATGACGGCACTGAAGAGCATGTGGCCTGGGCGGGGTGACGGAGAAAAGTGAGGATCATGTCAGCCCAGTGTCAGGAGAAGGCATGTGCACCGATGAATGAACTGAACTTGCATATCTCCGAACAGTTATACATGGCCATAAACTTAGCCATGAGTTTGGCCATAAACTTGGCCATATTCTTGGAAGAAATTGGCTTGTGTAGCAGACGTGCCAGATGCCAGCATACCTGCGGAGGAAACCGTGCCAGATGCCGGCCTACCTGCAGACGACAGGTGGACGATGGCCGCGTCGCAGTTCCCGCTGTACGATTGGAAGGGGGTGCCTGACTGGGGGAAGTCGGAGGAACACGCGCTGCCGACCAGCCAGACGGATTTATCAGGGGGGTAGATGGCTACCGCGTTGGCTGCATCGTCACCGCTGCCACCCAGCACACCGCTGATGACGAGACCCCCTGCAGGAGGCGGCCAATGGGTGGACAAGTACGAGAGGATGAGCAAGTATGAGGAGTATATGAGGATGAGAGGGTCACCAAGCGCAAGAGGGTAGCACGCGTGAGATGGTGACGATCGTGAGAGTATCTTGAGCGTTGGAGACTTGCATCCACGAGGCGGTTCTGAGCAAAAGAGGGTCGAAAGCATTCAGTAAGCATTAGAGGGAAAAAAGAATACTGTAAGCATGAGAGGGTCGAAAGCATACTAAAAGTATTAGGGGGTAAAAAGCATACTGTAAGCATAAGAGGGTCGAAAGCATACTAAAAGTATCAGGGGGTAAAAAGCATACTGTAAGCATAAGAGGGTCGAAAGCATACTATAAGCATTAGGGGGTCGAAAGAATAAGGGGGGCAAGTGAATGCGGGCAACCACCATGAAATGGGTTACGGGCATAGGCTTGACGAAAGGATTACGAGCGTGATGCGATACCGTATTGAAAAGTTCCCAGTTTGGTGGCAAGTGGGTCGTTGGCATGGAGCCGTCGGAAGTTTAGAGAATGGTCCCCAAAGTGTGTCATTGAGAGGGCAGGATAGCCGGGCGTTGCACGGCGACAGAGAACACCGGGACGAACGTTGATGCATGTTTGCCTCGTTTAGGCCTACATGGATATTGACATGCATAAACTTGATGGCTCTCTGGGCCGTGGGGCGGTTAACAGCAAGTGCGTTGTTTGCGTTGTGTATACATGGGCTTCCGGACGATCGGCCTACAGCCCCAACTACAATCTTTTCTTGGGAGAAACGCCAGCAATAAATGGGATGTCCAATGCTGTGCCCCGTCCCAGAAAACTCCTTCAATCACTGCCAGTAATTCCGCCATCCCTCATGTTGCACCTTCACTGGCAACCTCGACCTCACCTGCGAACGAGAAATGAAAAAGCCATGAGCGCATTCTCACCTGTCCGGTTGAAGAAAGCAAAAGACATGTCTATCTGGCCACCAAGCGTCGCTTGGAGGGGTGCCCCCCGGATTGGGAAGTCGACCGAGTTGGTTGACCCCACCACCCATACGCCGCCATTAACATCGGCCAGGCCGGTGGCAACGTCCGTCGCGGAGCCCCCCCAGAAGGAGATGTACTCGAGCAGCGCTGCATGGTGCCGAGAGAGGATAGTCATTTACACCATGAAACGTTCATGTGATTAGGAAGGAAAAGATACGAGGGTAAATGTGATAGATAGTCAGACACACAGCGTGGAACGAAGGGCAATATAGGGGAGGCAGAAAGACATGCGAAGGAGAAGATGATATATAGGAAGTTTGGAAAGAAGGAAAAGACCGGGGAGATGCGTGGGAAACAAATGCCCAAGAGCTGAATGCTAACAAGGTGTCGGGGACTGCAAGTATAACATAAAAATCCGATACTATCAGTGGCTTGACAGTCGCGCTTTGCACAGAAAAGTCTTTGTGCACATTCCCAACTAGGAGTCTCACTCCATGCCAGCCCCCAAGTAGGAGTTAAACCATGGCAGCCCCCAAGTAGAAGTCTCCCCACACCCCTTCCGCAGCAGCATGTCACAAAAAACACAGACTTCAAGCAGCCATCATGTCGCCATGCTGGCCACTCCACAAGGACCCGAACAATAAGGCATCATGGCTTTATTCTCCCTTTAGCAGCCTATCACAACCACCCCACCTTTCTATCTCAAGTCCGACTTGCTCTACCAAAGTACTATCACTGCCCCCCTCATCCCCTTCCACCCGCTCTCTGGTCACCCCCACCCCCGGCACCCTGGTACCTGTCTGGGAGTAGCGCGCGACGAAGCCATCGGTCTTGCCCCCCAGCATCTTCTGGGCTCCGCCGGCCACGCTCGCCGGTTCTAGATTGTACGAGTTGGTGGAGCCACAGATCCAGATCGAGCTGCCCTCACCCAGTGCCACCCCCGTTGCTTTCTCCAGGTAGGACCCCACCACTTCGCTGGTGAACAAGCGGATGCCTGCACTCAGGAAAACCAGCGGGAGGGAAACCTTCCTTGAAACTCATCTCAGTCTATGCCATGGCAACTCAGCAAGCTGGAACCGAGTGTCAGGGAACAGAGGAACAGAGGCTCGATAAAAGGAGAATCGTGTGGGGGGGGGGGGAGGAGGGGGAGAGGCGCAGCCGTGGGCATGCACATGCAAGTCTGTGCGGGTCACTGTGGGGGTTACTGTGATAGTCACTGTGGGGGTCACCATTGATGCACAGCATTGAGAATGGCCCAGAAGTATGCAAAAGGAGCAAGGAATGGGAGAATGGAATATGAGAACGGGATAAGAGAATGGAATACGAGTATGGAATAAAAGTATGGAATACAAGTATGGAATACAAGTATGGAATACAAGTATGGAATAGGAGAATGCAAGTATGGAAGAGAAAAGTGAAACAGAGGTACAAAATACAAGTATGGAATGGAAGTATGAAAAGAAGGAATGGAATGGAAGTACGGAATACAAGGATGCAGTAGAAGTATGGAATAGACGCAAGAACTGAATGCCATATACATGGAATATACGGCATCTATGTTCCACAGCTCTTTGACGCAGAGGTATGTAATACTTTATCCTAGGTTGCCGCAAAGCCACTGATAGACCATGCACACACCTCACAAGAGCGCCTGCAAAGATGCACGCTACTGTCTTTCTCTTTTGCGAAAGGGTCCCCTTTACGTTCATAATCCCTAGCACCGCACACATGGGCACCCAAAAGCGTATGAGGCGGCCATTCACAACACACAAGCTCTGAAGTAGAAAAATGTAGTGGATGTCCATCCTCACGAATAGATCAGCATGCCATCATGCCGTCTGCATTCACCAGTACAAGTGACCCTTCTCCCAAATGCATGCTCGCGAATAGTGGGGTCACCGCGGCGCTGGAACACAACCGTGAGGTGAACTTAACGCTGAAACATAACAGAACGGGGCGATAGTATATTACATACTATCGCCCCGTACTGTTCTGTACATACAGGCGCCCATACAGAAGATCCATCCCAAAGCCATGCCAGTGACATAATAGGCAAGCCTATCGCATCAACTAGCATAAGAAGGAAAGGCCAAAGCATAAGAAGGAAAGGCCATAGCACGAAAAGGAAGGCCATAGCATAAAAGGAAAGGCCATGCCCCGTACGGGGTGTAGGGGGAAGATGACTGACTACAGGGTGAGGTAAGGAGCTAAGGCACACCGTACCCTGGTCAGACAGATATCCCTCGTTACTACCCTAGATAGTCCCCCAGTTGTATCACTTGGAAACAAATAATGCCGTACGTAGACATTGATAGGTGGCCAGTCCAGCCTAGCAGATTAATTACTCAATTAAAATGACGTGACGCACAAATACAAGAACCTTCAACCCCTATACACAACGAGGAGGGAGAGCGCCGTAGCTCTTCGGTTTTCTCTCACTGCCTCAAGTGGGCATAACACAGAGAAGTCTCTCTGCATCGTGGTACAGGCCCAACCATGGGTATCACATAACAAGAAATAACAAAAGCATAGGATAGCACCCGGCAGATAGGATCCCAGATAGTTGTGGCGGATAGAATAGTAAAGAAGTTTCTGCTGCAACAGAGATGGCATGCGTTTGAATGTTCGCTGGTGTCGTTCTGCGTTTGATCCCACAGCCTGCACCTCTGCGCTGTTCCGCAAAATATGCCAGCGAATAAGAGCCGCATATTATTTTAAGTTGAAACTGGACAAGGGGCACACAAGGCAGAAGTCCAGGGATCCACTCAAATGCTAATTAGGCCTAGGCCCAAATCGTATTTCTAAAGGAGCCCAATAATTGGAGCATACATTACAAATTGCCAGGAGGCAGTGGACGGAAGCACCTACCCCACCCCATCCCACCCCACCCCATCCCACCCCATCCCACCCCACCCCATCCCACCCCACCCCACCCCACCCCACCCCACCCCACCCCACCCCACCCCACCCCACCCCACCCACCCCACCCCACCCCACCCCACCCCACCCCACCCCACCCCCCACCCCACCCCACCCCACCCCACCCCACCCCACCCCACCCCACCCCACCCCACCCCGGCCCAGCCCAGCCCAGCCCAGCCCACCCCACCCCACCCCACCCCACCCCACCCCACCCCACCCCACCCCACCCCACCCCACCCCACCCCACCCCACCCCACCCCACCCCACCCCACCCCACCCCACCCCACCCCAACCCCCCTACCTGGCTGGCCCTGAACACATGCCAGCACAGAGAGGCGAGGGAGGGCATAACGCCTTGGCTCATATGACATGTTGGATCAGTAGTATTACTTGTTGCATCGGTGCGCTAGAGCCCTGGTCAGAGAGCTATGCTGGAAACGACTCGGGCAAGTAACCCTCCAGCACGAGCTATCAATAGAACCATGCCGACCAACTACAGATCTCCTGCCATCTAGGCCGTTCCTGCTACTTCGAGAAAGCTTACCGTCACTGTTCCATCGGGTGATGTTCGCGGATCCATACTGGATGGGGCCGTCTTGAGTTTGCACACTGAAGAAGCGAGTGTCGCTGGCGACCCAAAGCCCGTCGTCCGCCGTGGTGACGAGCGCCCGGGCGCCGTCAGCGAAATTCGTTCCAAGGAAGGTGGAGTAGCGGAGGACACCTATGCAATCCAAGGACAGTAGTAAACCAAGGAAATATGAAACCAACCATGACAACCACCGAGGCATGGTGACACATCGTGCGCATCAGCAATAGGAAGTCAACGCTAAATTTCGTTAGATTATTGCCCGTTATGCTCATCAGGAATACTCCGAGCATGGATTTCCGAGCCTCTTGCGCGCCATATGTCAATGATGGCATGCCACAAGTACGTGATGCAACGCGCAGCGACTGTGAATTCTTGTCGCATTTACCTCTCCTGTCTGCCAACGCAGGCCTGGGCCCCAACAGAGCGAGGAAGACCAGCAATTCGGCCAAAGATATATACGACATTTTTCTCATAATAAGATGCGTTGAGGTCCCCGAGCATGCTCCCCTATCATGAGTGGCATTGCAGAACGTCAATATATCCTGCAGCATGCAGACGCCCAGTTAAGCGTACGTAGGATGCGAAAGCTGTAATGAATCCGGTTTGTCGAGAATTTTCACCAATAATCAATATCCGGTGTTCATATTCTCATGTTCGTAAGGGGGCATGCCGCCTTAGGACCGCTCCTGTCACTGAAGTCATGTTCCTGGAGTAGCCATGGATTTTGGTCTTTTTGGATCAACCTGAAGTTGACTCTTTGGGAAGGTGCATGCTGCGTAGTAGCAGTGTAGCACGCGCCACATTATGTAATGCGTTCTGTCTGCGTGTCACGCGCGCGAATTTGTCGAACGTTTAAACAGTCAGCACCTCGAGCCTGACAAGTATCTGCTGCCAAATATGTTTCAGGAGTCAGAACAGCATACGCTTTTTTCCATCGATGCTCTCCAGTATCGACCATTCACTACTGTGCCCGATGGTTTCTAATATAATTAGATATTCTTCAGATTCTCTGCTGCCCAAGTGCGGCGGGGGACACAGAACAAACAAGTGAAACAACAACAACAAGTTCAATTATTACTGTTTAGACGAGCTGTAAGCCAGCTGGTCGATACGTGGTACCCCGTAACGATATTCTTATCTACAAGTTTTGCGGGCTTCGTCCGCGACACTACTGTACACCCCCCCCCCCCCCCACGTTTAAGATTGGGGTCCGACCAATCCAAGGCTCATGATCTTATAGAATCTTACTACTGTGATTCGATTCTACTAAGTTCTACTACATTCTACTACAAAAATACTACTAGTAGAGGTCAAATCCAGGGGCTCATGATCTTAAACCTGAGAATCTGGGGGGGGGGGGTGTAGCCCTAGCTCGTACTTTTTGTGGCCGGTCCCCGGCTAGGGAGCCCCGGCTAGGGATTGCGTGACACCACGTACCGCCGCCGATGCAGAGGGCGAGGAAA
Organism: Mesostigma viride; assembly: GCA_009746045.1. Lineage (NCBI taxonomy): Eukaryota > Viridiplantae > Streptophyta > Mesostigmatophyceae > Mesostigmatales > Mesostigmataceae > Mesostigma > Mesostigma viride. The sequence continues at coordinate 5,312,168 of RPFO01000104.1, read as the reverse complement.
ACCCGGGAGGGATCTGGGCGACCACCAGTGCGCGACTAGTGTCACCACTGCCTTCCGGACCTGAGGGCGAAGTTGCAGCCGGAGCTGCAGACGTATTTTCAGGGCTAGCTTAGCGCAGCCGCCAGGCTGCGTTCAGTTGCGTAGAGGAGCGCCCGTTTGTCCGTCATATAGTGCTTAATAGCTTCGGAAAATTGTATCAGCGTCTGCGTCTTAGTAGAAAGACGCACTGCGTCTTAGAAACCTTGTCCCGGCGCGGCAAGGGGGAGCGTTTAGGGTTTAGGACCCTTCAGGAACATGCCTGTCGCATATGGTAGCCCACACAACACCTTGAAATGGCCTTTTTTTTACATAAATTATGGCCCATGGGAAGTTTATTGTCAGATTGACCTAGGATTGGATCCCACCACTCCCCGGGATGTGTCTGGCTAGTGGTGGAGTAGTTGAGTCAAAATTTTAAGTTTACATGGTACTTCCCGAATCCTTGCATGGTACTTCTCGAATCCTTGCATGGTACTTCTCGAATCCTTGCATGACCTTGAGAGGGTCACCCCGGCCCGCCACTTTTTGGTTATGCTGCTTGACGCCAATGCCACGCTCCCCGTGGGCACTGCTGGCAGCCGCTTTGCGCCTGCTGACACTACTGCTAACGACAACACTCCCCTGTTTTCTGCCTTTTTGCGGGATAGCGGGATGGTTGCTGTCAACTGCCACTTCCAACGTCCCTCACAGGACTTGGTCACTTTTCGTGGCCCTAACGGCCGTCAGGCCTGTTTGGACTACGTGGTGGTACGGCAGTCCAAGTTAAGTAATGCAATACGCATTACTTTTGCATACTTGCAAGTATGCAAAAGTAATGCGTATTGCATTACTTAACTAAAATTGGGCCGCGTGGGGAAATCCGGCGTTCCGCACACACCGCTCGTTACCGAGGTGACTCGATTAATTACGACTCGGCTATTCCCAGCCTCCCGCCGTAATCCCTATTTCGACTTGGCCTACCCGGCCTCCGCCAAACATAGAAATCCACAAATATTTCGACTCGGCCTCCCAGGCCTACCCGCCGCAAATATTTTCGTGCCGAGTCGAAATATTTGTGGATTTCTATTTGATTAGGCACTCCGCAAAGGTGAAAACCATTTGCGTTCAGTACCGGGCCGCGGAAAACGCGGAAAAACGCGATCTGCAAATGAATCCGACCGGAATCGAACTGGGGACCTCTCGCACCAATTTTGCTGACTATAGGACGGACGTCTCCGGTTACCATGGCATCGCCAACTTACACCTACAGTCATCCGCAAAAGTTCTCCTGTCCGGGGAGTGATGCAAGCCTTTCGGATTTGGTACTAGATAAATCACTCGAGATCTGTGTGTAGGAGTACTACACACGTGTCTGCACGCGAGACTTGTTCAGTCTCGCACCGTGAGACGGGCTGAACACGGCTGAATCCTTCTTTTTAGTAGAAGGGGGCGTAGCCGGTACTATCGAAATCAGCCAAGCGTATATTTGATCAGGCACTCCGCAAAGGTGAAAACCAGGTGGATTTCTATGTTTGGCGGAGGCCGGGTAGGCCAAGTCGAAATAGGGATTACGGCGGGAGGCTGGGAATAGCCGAGTCGTAATTAATCGAGTCACCTCGGTAACGAGCGGTGTGTGCGGAACGCCGGATTTCCCCACGCGGCCCAATTTTAGTTAAGTAATGCAATACGCATTACTTTTGCATACTTGCAAGTATGCAAAAGTAATGCGTATTGCATTACTTAGCTGTCCAGGTGCACCTCGGTTCTGGACACCCGAGTGTTTGACACGCCGACGGTGTGCTCTGACCACCGGTTGGTGCGCGCGACCCTTCGGCTCCGGTTCCACGTCCCCGCGCGCCGCGCCCCAGTGGTCCGCCCTGACTGGTCTGCTCTACGTCCGGTCAAGGGAGATCCTGAGGACTGGACGGACGCCGAGCACGAGCGGAACTGGTGCCGACGGACACTACAATACGGTTCGTAGGAGACGCGAAATGAGTGAGAATGTTACCCGAGCGGTAACGAGGATTCGCACCGTCGATTTTAACATATGTTTCTTTTTTTGCGCCATTTGGCGAGCATCGACTGGAGCCTGAACCTAGCGGGGGGAATCGTGCGGGGGAATCTTGCGGGGGAATCTTGCGGGGAAAAATTCCGAACGTGAATTTAGCGAAGTCCTACTACATTTTGCTTGGGTTCACGGTACTACAGTTTCGTCACTGAAAATTTTCTGTAGTTGCGTTGGTGTTTCGTACGTTTCGCTGAAATTTTCGTGTTCAGTGCCCAGATCACAATTTGATCCGGGCGCAAAATGATTGGCTGTACGGTACGAACCAAAAACGAAATTTTAGTATCTAAGTTCCGCAGCGCTTGCTGAATTTGCCCCGGAAGCCCGGGGGCACTTTCCCCGCTGAAAAAGGTGTCCGCGGAAGCGTATTGTAGTGGAAGTACCTGTCGGCCCTGGACGCCCGGGCGGACGTCGACGAGCTGGACAATGGTGCCCCCAACGCAGCCATTTTTGCGGGCTTTGCGGCCCGTGCCCCGTTGCTGGCGGCCCGGCACCTGCCGGTCATGCCCCGCCGCCGCCCCGGCCCGCTCTACCGCCAGGACCCCAAGGTCTTGGCCGCCCGGCACCGCCTCAAGCGTAACCGGGACCCGCTGCAGAAACCATTGCTCCAGGCCGCCCTTGTGGAGGCCTACGAGCACGCTCAGGACGCGGAGGCGGCCCAGTGCATCGCGGATGCCAAGGCCTGCCAGGCCCGCAACCAGGGCAAGGACATGTGGTACCACCTCGACCGGCTCGGCGGCCGGCGGCAGCGCACTCCGGTGGAGCACACGGGGGACGGCACGGCGCCGGTAAGCCTTGACCGCTGGTTGGCCCACAATGTTTCCTTGACCGGTGGGGCTCGCGCCCCCCCCCGCCGCTTCACCCCGAGACGGCCGCCCGCCTCGGGGTCGCCGGACCCCCGCCGCCGCCAGCGCCCCCCTCCTCGGCCGCGGACTACCAAGTCCCCGCCCTGCAGGAGGGCTGCCTTGCCACTGACGACGTCGTCCCCCCCTTCACTTTAAAGGAATTGGACGGCGCCCTTGCTCGCCTGCGGTACGATGCGGCGGTCGGTGCCGACCACCTTTCTGCTGAGCTGCTGAAGACCCCTGATCTGGCGGTTAGGGATCTTCTGCTGGCGTTCTGCAACCGTGTCCTGCTCTCTGACGAGCCTCCGCCTGCTGAGTGGCAGACGGCCATCCGCGTCATGCTGTACAAGAAGGGCTCTGCTGCTGACCCCGGCAACTACCGGGGTGTCTGCCTCCAGAGCGCCGCGCTGAAGGTCTTCATGCGCATGATGCTGCACAGGCTCCGCGCCGCGCTGGACCCACACCTGGGTGAGTCTCAGATGGGTTTCCGTCGTGGTCGTAACACTGTCATGGCTGTGTTTGTCGCGCGCCGGTTGATGGAGGAGGTGCGTCGACTCCCCCCTAACAGTTTGCCGCTGGTCTTCATTTTTGTTGACTATATCAAGGCCTTTGACACGGTTCTCTGGGAGGCTCTTTGGGCCATCCTAGCTCTGGATCGGGTACCACAGGTCTGCGTTTATTCACAACGGTATGAAAGTGCCAAAAAATGCCCTTATAAGCCCTACAAGGAGCAAATTGAGTCCAAACATGCTAGATATTGGTAGGCAGCATGTCCATGACACCAGTAAAAGGAATTTGACTTTCCAAAATTTTCCGACATCGGTTGGTCTATTTTTGGCATGTCTATTTTTAGCAACTTTCCAGATTTTAACACAAACAAATACCATTTGATATGCAAATAAAGAGCTCCTGACCTGGCTGTTTGCATGTAGGCTTATGCTCATGTCTACCAACTGTGCACCAGGTCCCATGGTCATCTGACCTCATTTGGTGACAAACTGCCACCAAATGCTAGCAAAAATGCACTGTTTCACCACATCTCATAGCAGTTTCCATGGAAGATGTGCTCAGCCGAGGCTGGAAATTTGCAATCACGTTACACATCATAAATGTAGACATGGCACAAAAAATCAGGTCCATCGTTCTGTATTTGGTGACAAAATGCCACCAAATGCTAGCAAAAATGCGCGTTTTTCGCGTTTTTTAAACACATTTCATGACAGTTTTCATACAAGATGTGCTCAGTTGGGGCTGGAAACTTGCAAGCATATTAAATATCATCATTGTAGACATTGCACAAAAATCCAGGTCTGTTGTACTTCATTCATTGACAGCTCGCTATCAAATGTGAGCAAAAATGTGCGTTTTTTGCATTTCCGCCACATTTCTTGCAGTTTCCCATGCAAGATGTGCTCAGGTGAGGCCATGTTAATCATCATGTCATTTCAGACATTGCACAAAACTTCAGGTCCATCAAGTGTCATTGGGTTCACTGCTCCGGCATGCAACACCTGCCAGTTTCCAGCTAATCACTCAACCTTGGATGCAAAGTTCTTTAGTAACGGTATGGCCAACTCCCACCAACTGTGTTGCTAACTGTTCAGACCTTGCACAGATAACATAACACAACTTTTGTGACACATAGACAAAGATATATGAACATGAACAGTGGCTAGACATGGTTGTATATATGTGCATACGGCCGTGCTAAGGCAATTTTCAAGTAGGGGCTTGTTAGACATAAGAACTGCCAGCTGTCACGTTGGCTAGCATGATCAGTTCAAACCCACAGCATGCACGGTAGTCGCAAACTCAGCTTGGCAATTTAATAATCTAATCATGCCAGGCATCTCGGCCGTCGGCATGGTTGCGATGTGTTTTGTGCGCCTTGATTCGAAAGCAGCACATCCCTTGGCAACCGGCCCGCCTGACCAAGGTTGCCACATGTGCATGGTCCTCTGCATCACCATGGATGTCCCCATGTCCCTGTCTCTGTTATAGGGGCCCACGTTGCTGGCAACGCAGCTTCCAAGTTGGACTAGATCTCCTCAGCCAGCGCTGTGGTGCATAGCCAGACAGCTCATACACTGCTCAGTTGCTACCTCGAGGTTGCCGGCTTGAAATGTGCCACCAAAGGACTGCACTTGGCCGCCATCATACCTAGCATGAAGAAGCCACTGCACATCCCCGGTGAGCCGCTTGGCCACCATACCGCAGTTGTCTTCAACAGATAGTGCAAGCCCAATGGCCTCTACATAGGCACATGCATCGTGCTCATGCTCTTGCTCTGGCCCTTGTCAACATGAGATGCATGCCCATGCATGCTTCACCATGTTTCTCCAAGCCATCCGTGACTACTTGCTTCAGATATGTCATTCAACTCCTGCACGTCCTCAGCCAGACTGTCAAACTAGCTGGTGCCCCATCCCTCACTTTGGTGAGGACTGCGATTCTGGCTAGCAGCTTAGCGATCGTGCGTGGTTGTGCCTGAGTTTCTGGGTGAGTGGCAGTGGCATTGGAGCAAGAGGTGTTGAGCATGTGCGTGTGTCTATCCACTTGACAAACAACCCCTCCCACCCCTGACATTGAGGAGTTTGGCCATGTGCCAGGTTGCCAGAATTCCGCAAACATGCATCATAGGGAAATAAAGGATTGCTGGTTGTGCACACGACATGAGAAAACAAAACACACATACCTGTCAGGAGGGCAGGCTTGGGTTGCTTCATTGGCGCTGGTTGCAGCGTGCGTAATAATAGCCCGCCATTGGCTCATTTACCCGTGCCCTTGGCCAGCACGCACAGCCTGAACTGCATGAACTGCATGGATGCGGCCGTCCAGGATGCCCTCTGCTCATCATTCAGGGGTATGAAGGCAGCTTGGGTGCTGGCGTGTAAGGCAGCTTGTGCATCGGTGTTTGCCGCCCGGTCCGTGTGGCAGCACAGGTAGCTGGCCTAGCCCGGCCACTGTCCTCTCTCCGCTCTCACGCAATATGCCACCCTCTCCACAAACCATGACAGTTCTCATGTGCATGCATGTCTTAAGATGCTTGTTGAAGGCAGATGCTTTCAGCTTAGAGACGGTGGGCACGTATGCAGTGGGTTTTATGGACTCACAAGCATGTGAAGCCATCGAGCATCCAAGAAAGCCACCAATTGCTTCTGGTTTTCCATCAATCTTCGTGGTCAACCATGTCATGCAACATTACTTGCCGTGAGCACAATGCCAATAAATTGCAGCATGTACAACTAGAGCAAAGCAACAGCTTTGTGATCCATAGCCCTGCCTGCAAATCATTGCCATCGGCGGCAATAGCGCTGCAAGGCTGCCAGCCAGCCCGTAATATCTTGCCCGCAATCCGTCATGCACCCTCCCTAATATCCGTGTGAAGAATTCCTTGACATCCCTAGCCTCTAAGGTAACCTGTACGTCGCTGATGTGAAGAAAAGGCTCGCCATGAAACCGTAGCTCGCTATACGATTCATGACGCACCTCCCGTAAGATAAGAAGATGACCAAAAGAGAAACTCCGGAGATGGGGAACTGGTAACATATTCATCCGTGACAAGGTCAGGGATTCAACAAGGAGTGAATTGGCCCGTAGATTTGAATAAGGGAACATACCGCTCGGAGGTATCCATGTCTGCCGTGCGCTTGATGTCTGTTTCGCACACCCCGCCGCAGAAACTCGTTCCGGCATTCACCTGCTGACCGCAGTTTGTGCATGTCCAGAGGCTGATAAAAGCCCCAACATCGTGGGCGTCTTTAGAGTCCACAAAGCCTGCATTAAACATGACGTTCGGGGCAAACGCAGATATATACGAAGTATGGGTCTGCCAAGCCTGACGCAGCCTTGAAATTGGTCGGAAATATGCGGTAGCTCAGGAAAAAAAAATTGCAGCGGTAATGAAGAAAGTCGTTCGGTCAAAGTCTTTAGAATTAAAAAAAGCATCGTTTATGATCGAAACCCCGATCTTAGGGCGCACTTCATCGGGAAAATTTTTTGCTGCGGTCAGGTGGGGTCGAGAGAAAATCTGCGACCATTCAGGCACCCACCTATGAATGGCGCAACATGCTGTTCGATTCCGCAAATTTTATGGCGAAAAAAAAACAGTGGTGGATCGAATAACACCTTAGGAGGATAATCGTAAAATTTCAGCCTTGATAGTGCCTTTATACACGCTCAGCATCGCCTGCCAGACCGCCATGCCTGTCGCCCGGAATTCGGTCACTTTCGTGCACGCGCACACCAAAAATCGCATTTGGCGCCACTTTTCGGGTACCGCTTACGAGGGCAGATTTTGGCGCGGCTCGTACCGTTGTGTTGCTGCCATTCGCCGTCTGTATGAGGGTTCACAGGCAGTAGTGCGGACTGCGGAGGGCACCACTCCACCATTCCCCCTCAGTTCACCACGGGGTGTGGCAAGGTTGTGTCCTGTCCCCATACCTGTTCATTATTGTCGTGGATCACGTCATGCGCCGGGCACGTGCGCGCTTTACTGCTCTTAAGGGGTTCGAGCCAGGCTTGGACATCCTTAACGTGAAAGAGCACGGCGGGGTTAGACCGGGTTACCGCCTTGCCGACCTGATTTATGCGGATGATACCACCCTCATCGAGAGCCCCGAGCACATTCAGACCTGGCTGGACTGCCTGGGCCTGGAGGCGCGGGCGGTGGGGCTGGAGATTAGTGTCAAAACTGAGGCGATGGTGATAGGAGCATCCAGTAAACCACCGCTGCCGCGCCTGCTCGACGGGACGGAGGTCCCGTTCCGCGACCGCTTCAAGCTGCTGGGGAGCTGGCTTCCTGACACCGCCGACGATGTGGACACCCGCATCGGCCTTGCCTGGGCCAAGCTCCGTTCGCTCACACCCTACTGGCGCTCGAAGGGCCTGAACGGGCACCGCAAGCGCATGCTCTTCAAGGTCCTCGTCCTCACGGTGCTCACGTATGGCGCCGAGGCGTGGACAATCACACCCAAACTGGCAGCTCGGCTCGACGGCACAGTTTACAGGATGCTCCGGCAGGTCCTTAATGTAGGTTTTTCCGAGCGTCCGTCATCAGAGTCTCTGTATCATGGCATGCCTCGTGTTTCGGACGAGATTAGACAGCGTAGGATAGCATTTGTAGGACACCTTGCCCGCACCAGCCAGGTCGACACCACCCTTGGTCTGGCCGGCCCCCAGCGGCTTGGACAGCCAGGGCGGCACATTCTGACCTGGCCTGGCCCCAAGGACATTCCCAAAAGGGTAGGGAAACCTGTCACCAACTACGTTCAGATGCTGCTGGACGACCTCGTGGTCCCAGCCCAGTTTGAGCACCGCATCCACTCTCTCTCCCGTCTTTGGACTGCCATGCAGGACAAGACGCGGTGGAAGAAGATTGTCAAGGCGCACACGCCCGACCCTGTGGGCAAGCCACCTCCCCCCAAGCGGAGGCGGCGTTTTGATGAGTAGTGCAGTTAGGATTTTCTAGATAGAGTTAGGATAGTTCGATCACGCGGCTTCCTCCACCCCATCCATCATGAAATATGTGCTACATGACCTCCCCACGGAGGCATGTTATAATTTAATTTAATTTAATTTTAATGGTACTTCCCGCTTAAGTTAACTCCAGATCCAAGGCCAAAACTGGCCACCTAAACCACTTGCACTTGCATAGAAACAATAGTTGATCTCAGATTATGCTGTAACTTTGCAGTGGTGATGAATAATAGTTGTTCTGACCTTGTACAAAGTTCTACGCCGTTTGGAGCCCTAGTTGGTGACAAATGCTAGCAAAACTTTGCTAGCATTTGTCATTAATCGCCATTTTAAATCAATATTTAACCCAAATAATGTCAGAATGCCACCAAAACTTATTGCCATCATGCCAGCACCTGAAGCAAGGTCTCAACAAGTCATGAGCAAAAATTCAGATCATGCAGAGCCCAAAATGGTGACATTTGCCAGCAATTGTCACCATTTTTTGCTTTTTTACTCACAATTTTAACAACATTAACCACCAAAACATTCTCCAAGCTGGGGCACATCATTTAAATCTTTGCAGGCAGCTCAAGAATGACTAGTACAAACAGTGTGCAAAAACTTGGTGCGCATGTGAATGCCTGAGTGGTGACCATTGCTAGCAGAATCCATCATGTAAGGTAGGCATTGCCAGTATGCCACAAAGCTGTGATGTGCAGTGCATGTCCATATGTATACCCCATGACACCATGCCTCTAAACTACTTGGCACATTGCAAAATGGGAAGGAAAGGTGAATAATACATGCCACATCACTAACACAGCCATTTGAATGCTACCAACACACACCATGCATGATATACACTACATGTACAGTAATACATGTCGAGAACATGCCGAGCGAGCATATCAAGGTGCAGTGACCCCCACGCTGGCACATGTCACCTGGCATCCACCACGTATGCTCACATGATATGGCATTGGCATATCCCATGTCTCCATCTCTTGCACTTTGTGCGCACCAAGCCACCCATGCAGTCGCCCACCCATGCAGCCACCTGGCCACCCACCCACACAACTACTCACACACTCGCGCGCCCGTGCACCCAGACAGCCACCTGTCCTCCCACCCAGTGACCCACCCACCAAGCCAGCCGCGCACGTGCTTACCCAACTTATACAACCATGCGTGCACCTAGGCACTCAACCACCTACCAACCCACTTGGACATCCACCCACCCACCAAGGCACCTGCGCAACCCACACACCAACTAGGTAATAAGCAGGCATTCCCCCATCCAATGAGCCAACCACCCAACCACCCAACCACCTAAACACCCAGCCAGCTGGCCCCATATGCACCCGTCCGGCCACTCACAGTTGACCCACCCACGCACCTACCCACTCAACCACTCACTGCCCCCACACCCTTTTATACCCACTGACCCACCCACTGACCCACCCACATATGCATTTTCTCAGCCAGCACCCCGGCACCTACCTCACCCCAGACCTGCACAGCCCTTCACCCGCGATAGGTGAGTCGGTCCCAACCACAAACCCATCCACGCATCCATATCTGTGCGGCCACCCGTCCATCTACCCGTCCCTTCGCCCACCCACCCACATCTAGTCATGTACACATCCACCAGCCACCAACCACCAATGGCCCACCCACCAACCCCCCCCCCCCCCCCCCCCCTAACCAACCAACCACCAACCCACCACCCTCAAAAACGTGCAGTTGTTTCACTCATGCATCCAACAACCCACCCACTTCAAAGTCCCCAAAGCCTATCATCACCCAGCCACCTGGGCATCTGCCAATAACCGACCGCCCTTGTACTCATCCACCCACCATGACCGGCCAGCCACCCAGGCACCGACCCACCCTCTCCAACTGCCTGTGCTCCCACCTACGCAGCCAGCCATGTACGGCCAAGGCATCCACCTATCAGCCACCCACCTGCCATTGAACCCACCCAGGCCTAGGCATCCCTTGAAGCATCTATAGCCCAAGCCTCCCACCCAAGGCCTAACCACTAAACAACACAATCACCGAACCACCTAACTTCCCAACACCCAAACCAGCCAGGCATGTGCCCGCCTCGCATGCCCTCACCATTGCAACACCCCATACACGCCCCGCTCACCTAGCCAGCCACACACCCAGCCAGTCTACTGCTCAACTCACGCATGAAGGCAATATCAGCCATGCATGGCCTCACCTTGCATCACTTGCATTGCCTGGGTAATTTGCATGAGACAGCTTCCATCTCATTGTCAGCAACTGAAAAGGCTCTTTCTTCACAGTGATGAATGAGCAACAACGTTGGAAACGTTCTCTCATCCCTCTTTAAAACAGTCCTTAAATCAGAAAGACAAGGGCAACTCTCTGGACAAGGTGGCAATAACGACTGCACCATGCTCTTGAGAAAGCCTTAACAATCCAGCTTTCTACCCTTTTAGAAGCTGCCTTGCGTTAGCAACGATTCTGGGGCCTCTGGCTCGCTCACCTCGCTTAATCTGCGCTTCTTTATGGCTGCCGGGATATGCAAAGCTTAATTGGGCCGAGCGTGTCGTGGCGAGGTCGTCTGCCCGACTCATCACATATCTCGAAACCGCACAGCCGACTAATAAAAACGATGCCCCCCTTTGCATTTTGTATCTGGCGTCAAAAGAACAATGAACTCGCTTGGAAATCACTGTCGCAAAGAGCTTCCTACAGGCATTATAAGCAATTTTCGCAGCTTTCACCGCACTTACTGCAAATCCGGAAGACCATTAGCGGCCTTAGCGCGGAATCTTGGGCACGCCATATCTTCTGCTGGCTCATTGCCGCAGGCTGGCAGTATAGTAAGGTCGGGCATAGCCTAAAGAGCTGATTATCTGACGACAAAAATATGCATTGCACGAAGCAAGAAACAGACGGATTTCGCACCCCCGTATTTATTCACGCCAATGCCGGACAATTAAAAGCGAAACTCAAAAAACGAAAACACTAACGTTTTCGGGAATATTATAACGAACAAGCTGAGCTATCGTGCCGGGATTTTCGTTTCCTCCCGTATCCAGGACCTTGAGACACGTACCACCGAGAAATCCGGGTTTCGCGAAAAACTGGTCCGCTGTGAAAAAAACTTTTTGTCCCGTTCAATGCCCGCGTCGCAATAACAGCGTATATAAGTCCAAAATTATTCCATGGATTAACCGTGATGTAAGCTTCGTTTTGACACCTCGGGCGGCTGCAATGACGCAAGTTTCAGAACGCTAGCTCATGCTCGACCGCCATGGGTGTTTTCGTCGTTTTCGTCAGTCGTGGCGCGGGAAAAATCTAGATCTCGGACGAATTCCGGACAATAATTTATGTAAAAATTAGGCGGGGCTCGCGGTGTTGTGCATTTCTCTGCGCTAGTCATTCAAGCTTAGCGCTACAGGCGTAACCATAAGAAAATGCACTATTTCAGCACGTACATTGTCTAATGGTCTGGCCGGCCCCCAGCGGCTTGGCCAGCCAGGGCGACACATTCTGACCTGGCCTGGCCCCAAGGGCATTCCCAAAAGGGTAGGGAAACCTGTCACGAACTACATCCAGGTGTTGCTAGTGGTCCCAGCCCAGTTTGAACACCGCATCCACTCTCTCTCCCGTCTTTGGACTGCCATGCAGGACAAGACGCGGTGGCAGAAGCTAGATTGTCAAGGCTCACACGCCCGACCCTGTGGGCAAGCCCCCTCCCCCCAAGAGGAGGAGGCGTTTTGATGAGTAGTGTCGTTAGGATTTTCTAGACTAGATAGCTTAGCGTTAGGTTAGTTCGATTACGCGGCTTCCTCCACTCCCCCATCCATCCATGTGGAATATGTGCTACATGATCTCCCAACGGAGGCATGTTATAATTTAATTTAATTTAATTTTTAATTGTCTAATTGATATTTCGGGTTTGCGCTGGCTGTCTACTTGAAATATAAATGATGTTCAAACTAATCAATTAGATCCAAAGGTCTGCAGGTTTTAAAATCCAACATCAAAATACACATGCCGTTGTGGTCTCAGGCTCGTGATCCACTCACCTTTTTGTGACTATCAAGGAGACAACCAGCGCACTATCAAGGAGACAACCAGCGCAGGCCAGAAATCGGGAGAATCCGGAGCGCACTATGTCCACCTACTCTCATCAGAATGCTACTCCTTCTTACACCATTTACTTTTGCCGGACGACCTGCAGTTCAAATTTGCCGGCTGGTCCGGGACGCCGCCCGGTGGGCGCGGAGGCGGCACCGGCGAAGTGGCACCATCGCCTGCCAGCTTCTTCTTCGTGAACGAGAAGGCAGACTTGCAATTCTTGGCGCGCAGCTCCGCACTCATGACCCGCGACCGGCTGCCCGTCTCTGCCGACTTGGCCCCGCCACCTCGGTGCCCGTTCAGCATCATAATCCCGCACGCATCGTCCTGCACGATGCCCTCCGACTGGCTCCCACCGCCTTTCTCTCGCTCGCATGCGTCGTGCATGCGCTCCACCCACTGCAGGGTCGTGCTGGACGTGGGGCCAGGGAGGGCCACCACGATGGTCGCCTCGCTCAGAAAGACGAGGTCCCAGAGGAGCGATGTCAGGGGGTCTAGCTTGAGCCGCAGGCCCACGCCTTGGCCCAGCGCCAGCGCTTTCCCTTTGCGGGTAAGGGGTGTCGGGTCGGGTAATGCGTCGTGGGTGATCAGGCTGGGCACGCTCACCTGCGGGGATGCGATATGAAGCAGGCGAAATAAGACAAGTCCAAACAAGGAAAATCTTTAGGAGCCACAGTCCTGCATATCCTGCATATCCTGTACCTCTTGCATGTCCTGAATTAGGGTTTCAAGTCTGCACTGGTTGCCTCATCGGCACATCTCGCCTTGTAGTGGGAGGGAGTCACCGCGATCACATGGCCCGCATTGCAAACGCCACAAAGCATGGAGCGATCCACTCGCATGCGTGGCCTTAACATGCATCATGGATACATCTGACATGCAGGGATCCGACAACTACAGCACACGGTCAACCATCGACGTAGCATCCAGCTCTTCTTGATGTCAGGCCTGCCCCACTTGTCGTGCGCATGCATTCATGCCAACCGATCCCCCACTCATTCGCTCCTGTGAGACGGATTCGTCAAACGCTCCCCCAGAACAAGTGAGCGACAAATGGTCCTGGGGGGCACAGAACACACATGAGAGGCGCATGGGCCGCCAAAAGGACACACGCCAGAGGCGCATAGGCTGCCAACAGCGTCCCCACGCAACCATCCAATGCACGAGACCAGAGAGTTCCTGCTGACACCCCTGAAATTAATAAGCTTTCCATCGCCAAGAAAGCTATAAAATAAGCTTGACACCCACTTTAGGGGAGGGGGAGGTAACGCTGTGGCTGGGAAGCTGATGGGCTGCCCAAAGCGACTACGTGCAGGCGGCGCAGCAAGCAACCCTACACCCTAAAACAGCCACCCACCTGGAGCATGGTGAGCATGACGTCACGCAGCGCCGGCGTGACGGACCGCAGCAGCGACTTGCTCGGGCGCAGCAGGTCACTCGTCAGGTACACGCCCAAGCGCGCCTCGTCGGGCTGCACACGCGCCATGCCACTTGTCAGTGTGGCCACATCCATCAGGCAGTCCAGCAAGCTCTCCGCATCGTTCAGCCACACGGTGCCCCGCTGCTTCTTGCCCGTGACAGGGTCACGCAGCGTCCCAGGGTGCGCCTCCAAGGCAACCATGGACGTCGCGCCCACCTGGAGGGACAGGGGAAAGGGGAGCCGAAGCAAGGGGAGGGAAGAGGGTTGGGGATAGGTCAGTGCAGGGGGATTAATGGGAAGGAGAGGGGGGGGGAGGGGGTAGTGAGCGGCGGCAGGCACGTGGGGGAGAGATTGCAGGTGGCAAGGGGGGGGAAGTAAGGCGAGGGTAGGGGCAGGTGCTTCACTGGGGTGCTGTTATCACAATGTCCCACCAACCATCCCTCCACTCCCCACTCCCCACTCCCCACCCCCACTCCCCACTCCCCACCCCCCACTCCCCACTCCCCACCCCCCACCCCCCACTCCCCACTCCCCACTCCCCACTCCCCACTCCCCACCTCCCACCTCCACTCCCCACTCCCCACTCCCCACTCCCCACTCCCCACTCCCCACTCCCACTCCCCACTCCCCACTCCCCACTCCCCACTCCCCACTCCCCACTCCCCACTCCCCACTCCCCACTCCCCACTCCCCACTCCCCACTCCCCACTCCCCACTCCCCACTCCCCACTCCCCACTCCCCCACCACATCAGGCCAACTAGATCAGACAAACTACATCAGACCAACTGGAGCAAACCAACGGGAACAGACTCACGGACATCTGTCCCACTGCATGGCACCATAATGCTGATGCCATGAGAATGCGACGAGAATGCGACAAGAACAAGAGACCCCTAACATGAGACTGCAACGAGAACCCACCGAGAGGGCCAGGTAGGCAGCCCCGAGCTTGAACCCCCGTTGGTCGCTGCTGCCATCTGCCCCCCCCTCGGTCATCCCACTCCGCGCCTCTTCACGCATTCGCCGCGTGAGCTGCAGGCAGTTGGCAGCGTTGCGCGCGCGCCCCCGTAGGTATTCCTGCGCACGGCACACACAGACACACACACACGCACAGTCATACATGTGCGGGTTGGGAAGGGTGGCGGAGATTGATGCACCGCACTAGATATGGCATACCAAATAAGGGGTGCACGACATGACCCGCGGGAGCCATGGCCAGACGGCTGCCGGCAGGGGCAAGGGAGAACAAACCACAGGAGAATAGACCCCTTCTGCAAACGGGGGAATAATGCCACTAGAAAACAACATGCCACTAGAAAACAGCATGCCGCAAGCGCAACGGCCAGGGAAGGAACCCACAGGCACGGTCACCGGCACTTGCAACCCGCAGCAAGCGCCAGGGGGGTCGAGGACCCCATTTGGGCCTGAGAGCAGAGCATTCTCCACCGCGTATCCGCCCTTGGTGTCCGCCGCCAACGCCTCCCACCCCATAATGAGCACCGCGGGGGCGGACGACAACAGTCCATGATCCCCCAACAGCACATTGAAGCACCCCACTGTGGGCCGGCGGCCGTCCTCCCCCACCCATGCGGCCAGGGAGTCCCACATGGCAGCGCCCAGGCCGGTCGGGAACTCGCACCCCGCTTGCGCCAGCTGGCGGTCCAGCACGACGCGCTTGCTCACGCGCAGGTTGGTGTGGTGGTTGACCGCCGCGTGGAGAATGACGCGGCCCAGCCACGCCTCGGCCTCAGGCTCATATGGACCCGAGAGCACACGGAAAGGGGGCCCCGTCGTGATGGGGGGCCCGTGGTGCGTATTCGGTGGCGGCGGCCCCTCGTTTGTCACAAGGATCACGGCGAGCTCCACTTCTAGGGACAGACCCTGTTGTGGATGTTGGGTGGGTAGGTGGGTGGGGGGGGATGGAGTCACGGGGTCCACCGCTCTAGGTTCAATTGTTAGCATACCCTTCTGCTTTACGCTTCTGCTTGCTTCAACTCCAGATGGGATCCATTTGTCGTTCCCTTATTTCCGAACGCATGTAGTGATGTCCTTTAACGTCACCTGTGCTGTCAATAGCAGTGTCTTTGTGTTTCATGTCACCAAAGGTGCCAGCAATAGTGGACTCCAAGGGGTAGCCGGTTATAGGGAGCAGGAGGACACACTTGGCAGCGGGCAAGCTTTACGTGGTTGCAGTTGTACGTTTACGTGGTTGCAACAGGAGTGCCAACAAGGCGGCGACAGCGTGCCTAGTGAGGAGGCAAGCAGGACGAAAAAAGTGCGTGTCATCACTAGCACCCTC
Source organism: Mesostigma viride (assembly GCA_009746045.1). Classification (NCBI taxonomy): domain Eukaryota; kingdom Viridiplantae; phylum Streptophyta; class Mesostigmatophyceae; order Mesostigmatales; family Mesostigmataceae; genus Mesostigma; species Mesostigma viride. Next base: position 5,295,941 of record RPFO01000104.1, on the reverse strand, counting down.
CTGTGCTAGAGCGACAGCCAGGGAGACAGCCAGGCCACCAAACGCGCAGGCATGACTCAGCGGGAAACAAGCACAGGTGGTCACGAGTAATGTGCTAAGCCTGGTAAAACTACGGCTTCGCACGGCAACCCCATCGGACTGTGGGTTGGATTGTGAAAATGTTCGACAAGGACCAGCATGCGGAGAAGTTCATCCGGTGAGAGTCAGGTGTCATCTCATCAACTAAATGATGCTGAACCCCGGTACACGAAAAGACAATTAAGGGAAACACGCAACTCAGCGTAGCTCCCGTGCGGTTTCCAACTAGGACCTCTCACCTCTGGCATACATTCTGCGACTACAGGGGTCTCCCGATCCGTCGGCATCACTGCAAAAAACTGTTTACCAGTGAGCGATGCCAGTAACTCGGAAATTTTGGTAGACACACTACATTAGAGTGGTGCGTAGCATTACTACACCTGTGCACTCAATACCGTAGGCGATTGAAACATGGCCAGTTTAACCACGGCTGGATCCTTCAAAGAAGGGGGCAAAGCCGATACAGACCATATCGCCCAGGCAAGCAGCAAACAGTAAACTAAATGCTGCCAAGTGCCGGTGTGAGAAAAAAACGCGAGAACCCAGATAGCCAGGTATGCTTATCTACCCTGCGATCCACCACGCCAAGGAGCTAATCACCCAGGGGCAGCTTTCCCGACCCATACATCCCTAGTGACTAAAAGGATACAGATATATACATAGTGACATCTCCAAATCGAGACGAGAGACTGCTACACACAAGAGTATACAAATGACATGTCAAGAGTATACAAATAACATGCGTTCACATGCCACACCTCGTATACAAATAACATGCGCTCACATGCCACACCTCGTGTACAAATAACATGCGCTCACATGCCACACCTCCCATAAAGCACTCCCCAGGCAAAGAAAAATCAATTCCAGTGGCAATCAGGAGGGCTACAACTACCTTAGGCAAGCGTCAACTTCCACAGAGGTATGCTCAACAAGAACCAGCGGAAGAATCCTACCCCTCCATTTTATTACCCCTCAAATTTATTAGTTAGCTAGAACTGACACCAAGGTTCACTTTGCTCGCTATAACGGGCGAATCCTACCCATCAGGGGGGTCACCTGCGCAGAGCCTATTGCACTAGCACACTGACGCATCACACGCCAGGCGACGCAAACACTAGGGCACACAAGGTCATGGGCAGTAATGGATCAAACTAGTAGCGGTTCTGGCCGCCACCCACCTCAAAACTAGCAGCGGTTCTGGCCGCCACCCACCTCGTTACGCTGCTGCGAGTGCAAGAATTTATCCACCGAGAGTGTCTCCAGCCGCGGGAAGCACCGCTGGAGCGCTATCGGGGAGAACACCTCGTCCAATGGGCGGCTCGACGGGCCCGGCTGGAACGCGTGGAACCCGTCGCCGTCCAGGAACGGGAGCACCAGCGGGAGCCCAAGCTGGCTCGCCAGCAGGAAATGCTGCGGCAAGTCCGACATCAGCACGTCCGCCAGCTCGTCGGGGGACTTCCTCACCACGTCATCGTCATCATGAGACAGGAACATGGAGATGCCGGGGGGTGGCCCCCCACTGCCTGAGCTCGAGATGAGCAGGTACGGCTTGGGACCAGGGTGTGGAGGGGGAGTGGGCGACGACCCCGCCGCCTCTCCCTCCTCCACGGGCATGCTTTCCTCCGCGACCAAATGCTCCACTTGACGCACCCCCCACGCACGGTCACCCCCATTTTCCATGCCGAACCAGACCACCTCTGCACCCCCATGTGCGCCACCCACGCCCACACTTCCAGCATCCGCCCCCTCGCGGCCCATCACCGCCGTGGGCTTGGGCCACACCGCCGCGGGCGCCAGCAATTGGGCAGTCCCCGCGAGGCTCCCGTCGTTCTCGTAAAGCCCCCCGATGCCCCCATTGTCCGCCGACCCAGGGACACTGGGCGCTGATCCTTGCCCACCGGGATTCGGCCACAGTTCCCCCGCGCTTGGCCATCCCGCTGACGCCCCCGTGGGAGTGCCAGTGGCGTCCGCTCCCAGGGGAGACATTTCTCCTGGGTGCGGGCTGGCCAACGTCACCTCCCTCGGCTGGCCCCACTGCGCGGCCATGCCAGTGGCTGGAAGCTCCTCGCTCGCCTCTCCTGGTCTCGGCCAAGCCTCCTCGGCTCCCCCGGTCGTCAGAAGTGTGTTCGCGTCCACGTTCGCGCCCAGCGCCTGCGCGCGCGCCAATATGCTCGCTCCCTGGGTCAGGGGGATCTGGCCCGTGGCGACCAGTTGCTGCGTCGCGCCCACCGCGGCTGCTAGAAGTTTGGCACGGTCCACCTGCTTGTCCGCCACGCCTTGCGTGCCTAAGAAGCGCTGGTCCAGGAGAACCGCCGCCGGCGCGTCCCCTGGACTCGCAGCCTGGTCCACAACCCCCGATGGCTCGCTGTCGTCACTGCCCGACTCCTCGTTGTCTCCACTCGACTGCCGAGTGTACTCCAGGTCCGCCGCGGCCGCCACCACTAACTGCTGGCGCTCCTGCTCCTGCTCATCCAGCTCATCATCAGCCGAGGGGACCACCTCCGCCTGCACCACAACGGGGCCACGCGACCCCGCCGCCACAAAGATGCCTGCCAGGTCCAGCCGCCCACACACAAATCCAGCACTAGTGCCGCCGCGTATGCCAGCGTTATTCCCAGCGACCGCCGTCGCCACTCCTGGGTCCGCAGTGCCGGTGGGTTGGTCGGCGCCGGCCGAGGGCGGCAGCTCGGCGCCAAACACAAAGCTCGGACTGGAAGTGTTCACGCAGGGAAGCCAGCCGCCGCGCAGGTTTACCGAATCCTCCAGCCGCCGGTACTGGCCGCGGCGGATGCCGGTGTCGGGCTCAGGGTCCCAGGTGCTCACCACCGCCGGCGGGGAGACCACAGGTGCGGAAGGGATCTCGTCGTCTGTGGACGCCCCGGCGACGGATGCATTCGAGGTGAGGATGGGGTCAGTGGCGGGTTTGCCAGCAGGGGCGGCGCGAGGGGCTGGGCTGCGGTTGTGGCCCCCAAACAGGCCTCCCAGGAAGAGGAGGTGCCGTGACGGCACCGGCTCGCCTTGGGGGCTGGACTCATGAGAGTGTTGGTTTACAGGATGACCATTTGGATCATCATGACTGCCTGTGGCTGTGCGGGACTTGTCATTTTCAGCACCGGGTTCATCGTGGCCACCACTAAGCTGATCACTGGGGCCCACTAGGGTGATGCTCCTCGCGCACAGACTCCCTTGAAATAAATAGCACGCAAGCAACAGGGAGACGCACAGCCGATTGCATGATGCGGCTGTTCCACCAGCCATCCGTCTTGGATTGCTTCTGCAAGGCAGAAAAGGGTGGCACGTTGCCAATGCAGCGGTTACATGTAAGCGTGACGGAAGACTGCTTGGGAGCAACATCGGAGCTGTCTATCTCTTGAGTTGCCTTCTGACCAAACAGCCGGTGTAGCTGCTAGCATATTTGTCATGGGAAAACGTGATATCAAACGCCCAACATCCAGCAAACATTCACAGGTACACAAATGTCGAGATAATGAAAAATAGGCGATGATAAGTTTGAAGCGGGGATAACTCGTTTCGAGACTGCGTGAACACAGAGGACGGTAAAGGCAAAAACATAACAATCTTGACAACAGCTCACTATCCGGAACGAAGCATAAACTAACTTATTAGGAAGATAGCGCGAAAGCTCGACTTGGGATGCGTTGAGCGCGCATCAAGAGACGACACGCAGAATCGAGCTATCAGGATCTCCCTATTGGATGCCACGCAGAATTTCTGGGCGTATTGCACAGGAACAGGAAGGGAAGTACCTTACAGAAATTATTTTAGACCGTAGGAAATGGCGAGAGCACTCACATCACACCGTGATACTGGAGCAGTTACGCGCAAGGAGATGTTGGCTGGTATAGACTTCCCTTCTGGGAACCCGGAGTAGTTTCCATAATACTTCCTAAAGGTAATTGCTGTGATGTGCGGAAAAAGGAGTCCTTCAATGCAGTCATTCTATCTCATCCTGAAAATGAGGCTGGGAGCTCCGACGATTCCTCAGCATTGTTCATGTCGCCCAGAAATCTGGGCTGTTTTGACCTTGGACGCGCAATAATGCGCCGCATTCCGTCATTCCGTTACATGGCCTGAGCATGCCTTCATCTTCCTGGGTTTGCAGAGGAAAGCTGGTGCTTCTAATCGTAAAATAACACTGAAATAACGCTCGTATAATACAACGTTAAATAATTCCCATGCGCCTTGTGCCATTAGCCGGCGTTGTTGCTGATGAGCCTTGCGAGTTGCGACCGCCATGAAAACAGAACGCTGCCCGCTGGCCGAGTGGCCGTGGCAGCCAAGCGGCAAATCCAAAACCAAATCCATGCTGGCTTTTGTCCAACTGTGGAATGTTGTTGTCAAGTCGTACCAGGATTTCCGTACAGATAGTTAGAATCCAAGATTCACGTACTCGCGTCATGATTTAGCCTTTTGGCGCCGCCCCCCGCATCCACCCCCGAAATTCACCGCGGCGGCGTTTTTCGGCCTCGGCATCAAAGAGGACGACGGGAGAGTTGTTCGCCCTCTTTCCGCGTGAGGTGGCGGAGCAAAAGTGAAGAGGCAAAAATGAAGTACAACCCAGGTCAGCCATCCTTTCCTTCAGAAAATCCATGCAGTTTTCGTTAGCATGAGGGTAATGGAATGTCGATGAAGTGCTGCAGTTTCCACGGCGGGATTATTTTGTGAAATGGTTGCGTTAGATGGACGGTTGTGATGGCATGGCGGCGATGGCGAAGTGGACGATGTACAGCGGATGCTAGCTTGGATGTCTATGTAGGGTCAGCCTCCCGCATACTAGGGTGCCACGTGCACGTGGCTTTTGGGGGTTTCCTTGTAGTGGCATTCTCTCTGCTTGAAATACGGGTGTGAACTATCGTTATCACGGGCCCGCCGCCGATGATTCTCGAGTGTCCACCAGAGGTCGTACGGCAGTTTATTCATGGCGTTTCCCAGCACGGTTTTATGGTTTTTTGAATTCATCGTGCAGCTGTGAGCTCCTCAAGGAGGAAGTCCCGACAACGGTACTTCACGGCGCCGTCCAGCGTCCGACGCCAGCTTATGAGCTCTGCTCTCTCCACTGAACTGCGTAACAAGCATAATGTAGGTTATGGAGTCAGATGGTGTTTTGCGCGTATAGTTTGTTATATTTGCAAGCCCTCAGCATCGCTTGTGGTTTTTGGTAACGGGCCTACCGAGTTTTTGCTCTGAAAGGCGTGGCTCGCGTAGTTCTGGGTGGATATGTCGGCTACTTGTCGAGTACATCTTGGACTTAAAGTACCAGGGACGCTATGCTTCTTTTAGGTGATTCACCGGTCGATTATGGCTGTGGTTATTTCACTGATGCCTGCAGGTCTTGGCCGCATAGCTTGGATTGCCTGGCCCTAGCTTCTATGCACATGGCATAGAGAGGCCGGTTGACAGGGCATTACGTGAAGCAGCATTAGAATCTATGTTTGCTACATGTAGTCTGAATGACGTAGCCCAATCATGGATGGGGTGTGTCCTCAGTTTTGTCCTCTTTCAAGATCCATGGTTCCACAAGGAAAAAAGCACGCGGGGAAAAGAGAAGAATCATTGCCGTAATCAACACTGAAACTAATAGTTCTGTAACGTGTCGTACTTAGATTTTCTCATTCTTTCTTTTGTTTCATGGCAATCCTGTTGATGTTAACTTGACTTATGCCGTGCCTGCGTTGCGGTGCTGCACATTTATTAGACTCCCTCGGACAACGCCTAACGCCTGCCCTGACTGCCATCTTTATTTGCTTGGTTCCCATGCTCTCCTCCCGTTCCCATCTCCCATGTTCCCTGCCCCCACCGTGCTTCCCAATCGCCCTCTCGCTTCCATTCTACCCGTCATCCCGCCACCCATACTACAAATAATAATAATTATTCTCTACAACCCTATAATAATAATAATCCTGATACGACTATGTTATCATAATGTATCCCGTATATCTGAATTGATATTTCCACCCCGCAGGTCCGTTCGGTGCCCATCCGCAAGGATGACGAGGTCCAGGTGGTTCGGGGTTTCTATAAGGGTCGTGAGGGTAAAGTGGTCCAGGTCTACCGCAAGAAGTGGGTCATCCATGTGGAGCGGATCACCCGCGAGAAGGTCAACGGTGAGCTTGCACATAGTTTCTATAGCATATTGGGATTTCACAATTGTGTTCTAATGTGTATGTCTTCAATCGCAAATGTGGCGGTGATGGACCGTCGTATAGTCACTTGGAACTGGTGTGGTAGCCCGATACTTTTTTGCAGATGGGCCAGGAATGGTTACCGCGTCGCAGAGTATTGCTTACCAGGTACATAATGGGCAGCAATCTAACACCTTAGAAATTACAGTTTGAAGGGCCATTGATGTCACCTCGTTTGTTGGCATGGACTCATTATTATAATAATAATCACTATCACTATTTTTTAAATATACTTTGTAACACTGCGGGCTGGTGACCTAGTCAGGATAGGAAGGGGCGTGCCGCTCTGGTGCCAGAGTGCTGATGGTGGGCCAGGGGCTCAAGCTGCCTTGCTCTACTAATAAAAGCCCATGTGTGGGGTCCGGATCTGCCTAAGCAGGCACGCCGTTGGTATAGGGTGCTTTGTAATCAATAATGTCAATGCTGTGCACAGCCCGCATGGTATGGTTGTTTTGTCCGTATAAGGACAACAGCCTTGGTATGAAGATTGTTGGTGATATCATGGGGCGGCTTCTAGCGCAGGTACCATTTGGGCGGCTACAACCTTGTCATCTAGGAGTTTGTCTTGTGCAAGTTCAGGGCTGCCCCCAGCCCAGTGGGTCCGGTTCCATGGGGTTAAATTGCATTAGCCAGAAGGCGCCAGAAAACCTTTGGCTTGCTGAGTGCTGTCCATGGGACGCAGGGTGGGTGGTAATGTCTTCGTTGTGGTGATGGTGGTTACAGGGGGGGGAGGGGGAGATTTCATCAGAATGCCCATGCCTAGTATACGACCTCCTTGCTATTGTTAAGGAGTAGGCTGGAACATCCCCTTTTCTGGCATATCATGGTGGATGGTAGCATACTGGCCAGCCCTGCGGCACTTGGCTTCAATGCTTATCGTTATGCGCGGATCATGCTGTTTGAACTCGGCTGTGGTTTGAGCGTGGTGCTCGTTTGACAATCTGTGCATGTATGTGTTCCAATGCCTCTAACTAAGGCCCATCCTTTGAAGGCTAGTGCCCCCTGCCCCCTCATTTCCTGGGTGGGCACTGCCAGAGTGGTGGTTGTGAAACACAGTAGTGGGCTTCTGCCTTTGTCGGTGCTGGTTGCTGCCATGTTCCACCTGAAGCTGTTTCGTTTGTGGGCAGCAGCATTAATATCGGGATTGCCGTCGTGGATCCCATTACACTGCTGGCACGTTTGTGTAGGTGCGGCTGTCGCTTGTGTATTGGTCCTGTAGAGATGCATTCCTGATGTAGCGGCTGATGTATGATGTATGGCCGTGCGCATGATGAATACCCTTGTGTACCATCTATGGTGACTTGTCGTGAGCAGGTGCCACCGTGAACGTGGGCATCCACCCATCCAAGTGTGTGATCACCAAGCTCAAGCTTGACAAGGACCGCAAGGCCCTGCTTGAGCGGAAGATGAAGGGCCGTGCCACCGAGAAGGGCAAGGGCAAGTTCACTGAGGCCGAGGTGGCGGCCATGCAGGATGTCGATTAAATAAGTGTCTCTTGTACGGCCCGTGACGTGGGAAACGCAACAACAGGCAGTGTAGAAATGCAGCCATGAGGATTACTCATTCGGCATGGCATGTACCCGTAGCCCTGTTATCAGGCGCATAGGCAACAGCCCTATGGCGGACGTCCAGGCCAGGTACTGCATGGCTGCATCGCAGCTCACCAGGTTATTTTTTATATGAATTTATTAATAACGGTTTTCAGCTGAGTTTACTGTGTGAGGTATTACGTCACATTTTATGTCTGAAATCACGCATGCTGACATGTCTCATGCTTTAGGTGCCAGCATTGGTCCTGTGGTAATCTACGGAAGTGAGACAACTATGAGTGGTGAGCCTAAGTAGAAGGATAAGACCCTGCCTTTGCGAGGAGAACTTTTGCGGATGACTGTAGGTGTAAGTTGGCGATGCCATGGTAACTGGAGACGTCCGTCCTATAGTCAGCAAAATTGGTGCGAGAGGTCCCCAGTTCGATTCCGGTCGGATTCATTTGCAGATCGCGTTTTCCGCGTTTTCCGCGGCCCGGCACTGAACGCAAAGGTTTTCACCTTTGCGGAGTGCCTGATCAGAATATACGCTTGGCTGATTTCGATAGTAGGTCGGCTACGCCCCCTTCTAAAGAAGGATTCAGCCGTGTTCAGCCCGTCTCACGGTGCGAGACTGAACAAGTCTCGCGTGCAGACACGTGTGTAGTACTCCTACACACAGCTCTCGAGTGATTTATCTAGTACCAAATCCGAAAGGCTTGCATCACTCCCCGGACAGGAGAACTTTTGCGGATGACTGTAGGTGTAAGTTGGCGATGCCATGGTAACCGGAGACGTCCGTCCTATAGTCAGCAAAATTGGTGCGAGAGGTCCCCAGTTCGATTCCGGTCGGATTCATTTGCAGATCGCGTTTTCCGCGTTTTCCGCGGCCCGGCACTGAACGCAAAGGTTTTCACCTTTGCGGAGTGCCTGATCAGAAGACCCTGCCGCACAGGGTCTGCATATTTGCAAGTGCCGATCGAAGTACCGCACTGACCAGTAGCTGGAGTAATTTTGCTGGTCGTACGTCCAGTCTAGCAAATTAGGATTCTTCCAGATTTCTGGCCTGCGCTGGATGTCTTTATGATACTGGTTAAAACACGTGTGGCGTAGTCAATGAGGTTAATGAAGTGAGACAACTATGCCTGGACGCATGGCGATCCAACGCCGTGGAAGGACTAGGGCCTGTCTGAGCTGAGGAAAGACGCGAAGGACGCGGGAGCCGCGTGGCTATCTCTAGGTAGACCTGCATGGAGGGAGACAGAGGGTAACAAGAAAGGTTGATAGGGAAAACACACACACACATGCACGCACGCACACACACAATTAACCACGACCAACACAAACAACCAAAACTAAGATTATTGTCGAGGCAAGCAGCTAGCAAGTAGTAAACAATGTACATTCTGCCGAGCGTGCTGGGACATGCCAAAAAAACATGATCGAGTTGCTCCAACGCGCGGATTTGAACTAAAGATCTCGACGATCTGGCATGATTCCGCGGCGCTACATGGGTCTCCTGATCCGTAGGCATCCCAACTAGCTGGCTGCGAAAAAACTTTGTACCGGAAAGCAGCTATAGTGCCAGTGATTCCGAAACTGTGCTATAGCAATACTTCTTTTGCAACGTCACCCACATCTGTTGCATTACCGAAAGAGGCAACATTCGTTTCCCTTGAAAATTCAAGTACAACGGACGGCGCGCAAATTTCAGCGTACGGACTGATCCAGGACCGGATCGACCAAACCCGATCTGCCCAAATCTGCCCAAATCTTTCACTTCACGAGTCACTACCGGATCTGTACGGCACCTGCGGGCCGACTTCCTGATTCCGTGGACTCCGAGCATAGAACATTTTTTTCTGAGACGGCAGGCTTAGTCTTTAAATTAGACCAACCTCGGGCAGTGTTCGATGGCATGGAAGCTCTTGCTGTCGTTTAAACGGCGCTGTCAATTAAGTCTGTTGGTTTTTAATTTTGACAGGACTCGCCCAGCATGTTTTCCGCATGTTTTTAGCTCCAGGAATTATAACAGCTGTAATATCACCAGTGGAATGCGGGAGGGGAGGTCGGGCTTAAGGAAAACTTTCTTTCGTTGTCATGCCACCATTCAAGCTCCGTGGTTACATGCACGACAGTGTAAGGCCCCTTCAAGAGAAGTTTCTGCGATCATAGACCGATAGTGCGCCACCGGTACTGGTAGAGAAATTTCATGCGTTTCTTGGAACGCCTATAGGCTTAATGACGGCTAGGCAAACGAGCTACTATCTCGCCCCGGCTAATCTATGAAACGTAAGTGTGCCGCCTTTCCCGTGCGCTTGCAAGTGTGGGGATCTCAGCGGGTCATTCGTTGTCACGTTTACGAAGCGTCTACCCATGTGTTCCATGGCAAACGCGGTGTGCCTGGCATCCGCAATGTGCTCTGAGCATGGGTGTGTTCGGCATTGGTCTCGGCCGCAGCTTGTCAGGCCCTGAGTCGCGATGCACGAAGCACGGTGTGTGTGTGTGTGTGTGTGTGCGCGCGCGTGTGTATGACTCTTTGTGTCCGTAGCCAGTGTTGCCGCTTTAGTTCTGATGTATGACTTGCATCGCAGCACTTTGATATCAACACGGCTCACATTACCAGATTACTAGCAACACTGGTTACATGTTGCAAACTGCATTGGTATACAGATAATATTACAAATGCAAATAATCTGTACATAATATACAAAAGAGATGTCAATAATCTGCATTGAAGAAGATGCAGGTGTTTGACTGTGCATGGAGGCAAGAGCTGCTTGTTGATAGCAGCCACCGCCATGGGCTATGTTGTGTCGCTTTCACATATATTTGCCCATCGTCATTTTCTTCAGCGCTGTAGTGCATGATGGCAGTGCCACAACAATCCATGCCAATGATTTGTCATGATGGGGGGAAAGGATGACATTTCTACCTGGCTGTTTGACACGTGCATGCTTGACTCGCTCACCCAGCCACTCCCTCCCTCACGCACCCACGCAAGCAAGCACACCCACATCCACACTGTCCCACACACCCAAGCACGCACACCCACCCACCCAGACAGCCAGACACACACACATGTCTCTCTGTCTCTCTCTCTCTCTCTCTCTCTCTCTCTCTCTCTCTCTCTCTCTCTCTCTCTCTCTCTCTCTCTCTCTCTCTCTCTCTCTCTCTCTCTCTCTCTCTCTCTCTCTCTCTCTCTCTCCCCCCCCCCCCCCACCCACCCACCCACCCACCCACCCACCCACCCACCCACCACCCACCCACCCACCCACCCACCCACCCACCCACCCACCCACCCACCCACCCACCCACCCACCCACCCACCCACCCACCCACCCACCCACCCACCACCCACCCACCCCCCCCCGCCCGCCCGCCCGCCGCCCGCCCGCCCGCCCGCCCGCCCGCCCGCCCGCCCGCCCGCCCGCCCGCCCGCCCGCCCACCCACCCACCCACCCACCCACCCACCCGCCCACCCACCCACCCACCCACCCATCCATCAAACATGCATGCACGTCTAGTGTCTCTCCATTTGAGCACCTGTCCTTACACCCCCGCAGTGGCAGCCAAGCGAGGAAGCAACCAAGGGACCAAGCGAACCCCCCAACTGCCCGACATCACCGGAATGTACCGTCCGGAATGTTCGTATGGCACGTTAATTGCACAAATACCTGCCCCACATTTTCTTCAACGCTATATAATGCATCATCGCAGTGCCACAACAATCTGGGCTCTGAGATATTGAATCATACGGGGGGGGAAGATGACAGGCATACCTGGATGTTTCACACGTGCATGCCTGAACGGCACATGGATTATGAAACAAATTGAAAGCACGGGCGCACAACATCAACCAATATCATAACTTATTTTACTGTACAAGGTAATGTTCATTGGTACCACATGCATTACTGGACAACTTTGGAGTTGGGTTTGATATGGCCTGCAGGCTATCTATTGTGAAAACTGCAAGGCATGCTGGTATGGCTACTAAGTGGAACACCATGAATGGAATCCCTAGGAACACCAAGCCTAGTAATGTAAATTACAGGTGGCACAACTGGCACACACCACATCGTGGCAAATATAAGCCTGGACTGCAACAGATGATGGCATTTTCCTGTTATGGCATGGTCGATCGGAGGGAATTTTCAACTTTTAATGCCGATGGACAATGTGAAAGTTATTCCACATAGGGCGGCCCGGCACTCAGCTGCTAACGTCTAGCTGACAACAAGCTTCACGGCCGAATCAGGGATGCAGCGTCCACTATTAAACCAAGGCATATGAAAAAAAATTCCTGCACAACGTCGGCTTACCGATGGTTGTGGTTAGCATGCGTGAACAAGAAGATTGTGTGGTTTGTACGCCAGTCTGATCCGGCGACATGGCAGTGGCTGCCGGCCAGCACATGCGCATGCCATTCGACATGCTGAATGGGGGGCTGTGCGTTAAAATCAAAATGAACATGACAAACATCTCATGTAAGAAATTTATATACAGCTTTCTGTCTCAAGCCAAAAAAGGGTGTGTCGTCATGCAATATATCAGTCCTGCCAGCCATAAACCTTAACTCCTAATCTGGAATTCACAATTGGCTTGTTTGAATCACACGCATAAACAAAGTAGTCGACACATGTCTACGGAAGCGGCATTTTGAACGTGAGATTGGATTGATTCGCCGTTTGGTTAGTAAGTTTCCCAGACTGCCATCGCTAGCAAATTTACCATGGCTAGCAGGTGCTGCGGTGCATTTTTTTGCTTAGGCAACGGGACCATTTTTCTTTAGTCTAGCGCAAAAAGGGCTAAGCATGGGCGGGTCGACATGGCGTCGCATGGGCCGTGAGGCCGGACTTGAACGGACGATAGTGTTGTACTAGTTCAGGCTGAAAATGATTCCACCGTTTTCCTTTTCTGATTCCACCGTTTTTCCTTTCCGATTCCTTGGATGAAATCTGGCCGAATCAGACAGAATAGTTCCTGCGGTGCCAAAAGGGCGGTTACGAAAATGTGTGGCTGGAGTTTGTGCGAAGGGTAACTACTTTGACTGGTGCGCACTTGAAACTAGTCGGCATTGCTAGATGCCGCGGGGGTACACTCCAACTTGAAAGCCGGACGTCTTGGGGGTCAAGGCCTGGCTTTCGGTAATGCAATGAAAAAAACATCGGCCAAAAAAACATGATCGAGTTGCTCCAACGCGCGGATTTGAACTAAAGATCTCGACGATCTGGCATGATTCCGCGGCGCTACATGGGTCTCCTGATCCGTAGGCATCCCAACTAGCTGGCTGCGAAAAAACTTTGTACCGGAAAGCAGCTATAGTGCCAGTGATTCCGAAACTGTGCTATAGCAATACTTCTTTTGCAACGTCACCCACATCTGTTCGGTGCTGCCCCTTGCCACAAGCTCTACAAACATGCAGGTCGCCGACCAGTGGACCGGCTGGATCGCATAGTATCTCCGCACATCTGAACCCTATGATGCCAGATCTCCTTTGCGGCCGTTCCGAGCTTGGCACTGGATTCGCTGTCCACATCGTCGCGTCGCTGCCGCAACACGATGTTTTCTGGCATCCGCGGTCTTTTGGTTCCCGCCGCACATTTGAAAGTGCTGTCCTCCGGCTTTTTGCCTTTGCACCGTGTGCAGTTCTTGGACGTTTGGAATCATGGCATGGCTAACGTGATGACTGACTAGCTAGACCTTTTCAGTGGTTTTCCATTTGCGGGTATTTCCTCGTAAATGGTGGGAGAGCGATCGCAGCAATGGTGCTCACCACTAGACACTCCCGGCCAGTTAGGCTCGAAACACACGCCCTGATCAAGCATGCTGTTTCCGGCCCCACCGTCTAGCTCATCTAGTCGCTCTACACGTAAGCCAGCCATAATTTCAATGCACAAGGATACACATTTCCATCACCATTCATCTTCATCATCCTGAACGACTCGAACTGAACGCGGAAAAGATAACGGCAGGCTCGAGCTACCATGGTCCGGATTCTCCCGATTTCTGGCCTGCGCTGGTTGTCTCCTTGATACGATCCTACACACACAGATCTCGAATGATTTATCTAGAACCAAATCCGACAGGCTTTCATCACTCCCCGGAAAGGAGAACTTTTGCGGATGACTGCAGTTGTCAGTTGGCGATGCCTTAGGAGACGTCCGTCCTATAGTCAGCAAAAATTGGTGCGAGAGGTCCCCAGTTCGATTCCGGACTGGATTCATTTGCAGATCGCGTTTTCCGCGGACCGGCACTGAACGCCAATGGTTTTCACCTTTGCGGCGTGCCAAATCAGAAAACTACGTGAGGTTGCTGATCATGGTGCGTAGCTAGGGGGTAACTTACCCCCTACAATGAGGTTTTTGACTGAGCGTTGTAATTAAATTAAATTAAATAATAACATGACTCCATTGGGAGATCATGTAGCACATATTCCTTGCTGGATGGATGGTGGGCCGTGAAGCCGCGGAACCGAACTAAGCTAACTCTAAGCTATCTAGTCTAGAAAAAACCCTAACTACGCTACTCAGCAAAGCGCCCCTTCCGCTTGGGGGGAGGGGGCTTGCCCACAGGGGCTGGCGTGTGGGCCTGGACAATCTTCTGCCACCTCTCGATCTTGTTCTGCATAGCAGTCCAAGCAAGAGAGAGGCATTGACTGCGGTGTTCAAACTGAGCTGGGACCACGAGGTCGGCCAGCAACATCTGGGTGTAGTTCATGGCAGGCTTACCCATCTTTCTAGGAATGTCCTTGGGGCCAGGCCAGGTCAGGATATTGTGCCGCCCTGGTTGGCCAAGCCGCTGGGGGCAGGCCAGATATGATGATACTAAGACTCCCCATCAATCGGGAGGATGTTATATAACTGGAACGCGACGACACTTGGTCTTGAGATGAAAAATGAGTGCACATGACCCTCATGAAAACACATGGGGCCACGCAAAAGGGGGCACATCCCTGTGTGCAGGATGCTCTGACAAGGATACTCTACTCAATGAAGAAAAATTGGTAATCACACACCCTTGCTCTAATCAACGATCCGGATGGTGATCCACTGGCACAATCGCAACAGTCGCAGGAAAGCCGGTGGGTGCACTGCTTTGATGTCCACGAGAGCCGATCGGTGGAACACTCGAAGTCGGCAGCACACAGATCGCCAGCTCGTGGCAGGTGTCAGCCCGCAGGCGAATCCTTGTCAAGTGAAACTCGTTTATGGTTGTGCTCCCCAGCCATACCCACTCGCAGCAGCCGAACGAATCAGGGGCATCCGCACAGACACAGGCATTACATTCTTCTCCTTCTTCTCCTTCTTCTTCTTCTGACAAGCGGGCCGGCCTATTGCCTGGGACCATTGCTTCTGGACCATCCAATGGCATGCTTGGGACAGCGCCGCGCTTGCCAGCCGATAATGCTTGGGGACGGCCCTCCCTAAAGTGCACGGCCCCGCACGCAGCCTCCAGGAGCGGCTGATGATGAGGTGGAGCCCCGTGGGCTGGCGCCGCGCCGGCGGGCACATGCGCGCTGCCGTCGCTGCGACGGTGGTCCGCCACGTGGCACCACAGGAAGACGTCGTATCGGCCCTGCCCAAACCCATGCATCAGCTCGCCACGTGCATGATCACCCAGCTGCTTGCTCGTGGAGTTGGCACCTTGTGGAGGCACATCAGCACCACGCTGGTCAGGCAATGTTGCCACCACATCGGAGGCATCCGGGCCGGCTCCGTTGGCGACTACCCAGTTCCAGCGGACCGCCACTGTGACGCCCAATTGGGCCGTGTCACTCTTGCCGACTGGTGCCGTGGTGGAAGCGTTCCTTGTCCCCACCACCAGGCTGGCCCTGTCCGTAGGAACGCTGCCTGTCGACTCTGCCATCTCGGTCTCGGTCCTTGTCAAGCCATCTGTCAGCGTGCTGCTTGGCAATGCTCGGACTTGGCCTGCCACGCTGGAACTGCTTGATACTGCTGCATGCTCGCTTGATATTGCGGCGTGCTCGCTGGGTAGCGCTGCGTGCTTGCTCGACGCGGCCGCTGTGACGGGAGATACCGGACCCTCCATCAACCCATCCGCGGGCCAAAAGTGGGCTGATTCGACCCGGACTTGCAGCTCCCATGACCCCACGCTGGGAAGGTGGTTCCTCGCACCCTCTGAGAGGCCAGCAGGTTCAGAAATGCCAGCATTTTTCGAGGCGCTGGCGTCTTCGTGCGCCACCCCAGGTCCGCTCTTGGCCGCTCTTGTTGTTGTTGTCGGTTCGGGCGGTGCGGCGGCGTGGGGCGTGACCCCGAGGGCTAGCTTGCCCAGGTACGCGCGGTAGGGAAGCCTGCTGGCAGACACCTGCGTGCCCATGAGCAAACAGGAGCGACAAGTGGAGCAACCATGCACAAGGGCAAGGAACAAATTTGATAGATGACGGGGAATGGCCATGGGTGACCATCAACAAGCCCATGCGTGGTGGGTGACAACGTTGATAATGATGGGTGACCAGGCTAAAGGGGTCGCTTTGCCCAGTTCTTGGAGAAGACCCTGGGGAGGCAGGAGCATGGAAGGGAAAGCAACGTGCAGTGGCCAGAACCCTCCATCAGCATTGCCTTTGATAGACAACAAAGTTGTGACGAGGATTTGGGAAACTCACCCCTCCAAGCCCTCCTTGCAAAGCCTAGGTCCATGGGCGTCATGACCATGGGGGGCATGATGTGTGAAGGGCGAGGGCGAGGGCGAGGGCGAGGGCGAGGGCGAGGGCGAGGGCGAGGGCGAGGGCGAGGGCGAGGGCGAGGGCGAGGGCGAGGGCGAGGGCGAGGGCGAGGGCGAGGGCGAGGGCGAGGGCGAGGGCGAGGGCGAGGGCGAGGGCGAGGGCGAGGGCGAGGGCGAGGGCGAGGGCGAGGGCGAGGGCGAGGGCGAGGGCGAGGGCGAGGGCGATGGCGAGGGCGGGGGCGAGGGCACCGAGTTGCAACCATCACCAACAAGGATGGATGAAAGGGGCAGGCACTGGTGGTATGGACCACCAGAGTTACTGGTAACGGACCGGCACTAGCAAAGATGAATACACAGCATTCATGGTTCTTACAGGAAAATAAGCAACGTCTATTACGTCTATGAGAGGACAAGGGTGAAGATATAAAAGCAGTATGCGTTCATAACGACTGCTGGCCTATTGTGTTTATAACGACTGCTTGCCTATTCTCACAATGGAGCACCTTCTTCCTTCATATTTCATCATTCATGCCACTGTCACTCTAGAGGAGATGAGAAGAAGATGAGGAGGAGATGAAGAAGACATGCACACCCATGACTAACTTGACCAACCTGGCTATCACGGCATACCCATACACAGACCCTCGCGCACGCATCTCCTTGCACGTGTGCGATAGCATCTCTTCAGCAATGAACAAAAGTTAGACAAAGAAGCACAACCGATTTTAGATTCTGATCCCGCCCCGTACCGGCGCGTCCCGCGTCCTCAGGCACACAGCCGAGATGGCTGTCACTTGAACCACCCCGCCACGCCGCCCTTTGGTAGCTGGTGCACGCTCAGGCCCCCTGCTGTCACCTCCACCATCACCACCGCCACGCTGAACCCCTCTACCCCATAGCGCATCCCATGAAATCACGTAGCGCCGCAACTGCCACCCGCCACGCATCCCCCGCCGCCTCTTCAGCACTTGGGCGATGTCCGTGAAGTCCAACCCTTGCGCACGCAGTTTCGCCACCTGCGCTGCCAACACTTCTGCATGGCCAGGGGGTTGGGGGGCCCCCTTTACATCTCCGCTATGCTCGTGGGCCAGACGACACGCACGCGTGCGGCAGCCCCCCACGAGGACAGCGTCCCGGGGAATGATGGCAATCGCACGCGAGCGTGACGATGCGGCACGATCTGAACTATGTGCCGATCTGCCATCCCTTGCCAGCCGTTCAGCAAGGCAGACCTCCGCGGTCTTGGTGCTTGATGCCCCGCCTGCACTGGCACCACGCACGGCTCGTCCTTGGGAGGGTGCCACGTGTCCTTGGCTGCCGAGGGGCGTCGCGGACACCCACGTGGCCAGCCTCCCAGGCGCCTCACCGGCCGCGGGACGAGCGTCGTGCGGCACGCGAGATGGGCCCATGGGCGGGACTCCCTGAGGAGTGGTCGACATGGGCGCATGCGGAGCGGTCGACGCGACGGGGTAGACAAAGGCACGCCGCGTGCTGGCACTTCCTGCAATGACCACCGATGCCATGGTCGCATGTTCTTCGTGGGATGATGTGGGTTCGCCCACGTAGGAGGGGGCAGCTTGTTCCGCGTCGGATGCCGACGTGGCCTCTGTCGCGTCCCCCGCAGAGGTGGGATGTTTTAGGCCGGATGCGGCCGGTTGGTCCGCGTCGAATGAGGGTGCATGGCTTGCGGCGGGTGGTCTCAAGTCTGATGAGGCTGGCGCCGGTTGGGCCACGTCCGATGTCAAGTCCGATGACATGGCAGGTCGTGGTCCTGGGCCAGCCATGTCCACTTCCGCCGTACCCTTACTACCGCACTCTGTCTCCTGACCGCGGACCACCTCCTTCGGCCGGCCATCTTCTGGGGCAGGCGACATAATACCGCCGCTCGTGCCCGCGTGCTGCGAACCCCTCGGCGGCCCACCCTGGGGCACCCTGGACCCGTGGTCATCTGTACTAGCGTTGCGGCTGGCAGCTTTTTTATCCCTGTTAGCCAGGGTGGCAGCCGCCAAGTTCTCGCCCCTTGAGTTTACTGCCCGATCGTCCCCTCTTAGGACGAGCTCTGTCCACACGCAACCCGCCAGCTGGAGCGCGATGCACAGGTCGCTCGCATCTCCCAGCAGCACCTGGCGGGGGGGGAAGGCCACAACAAAGGGGAAAAGTGTAAGTGGCAGAACCCCATACAACCACATCGTATCTGTCAAGTCGGTCAAGCCTTCGAGCTGACAAAGGAATAGGATGAGAAGCAGCACTTACTGCCAGCAACACGTCCGCACGTATCCCATTACCTATCTCAACGTTTGAATACACACACATATATCCCGCTGACTCTATTCCTGCTCTTATCCACGAGCAGGAAGGAGCGAGCTTTCTCTCCCCCTATCGACGGATGAGGACAGCAGCGCTTGGCTTTGGCAGCTGTTTAAGGGCAGCGCAGGGATTGGGGGTGGGGAACAGCCAGCCAGCCAGCCAGCCAGCCAGCCAGCCAGCCAGCCAGCCAGCCAGCCAGCCAGCCAGCCAGCCAGCCAGCCAGCCAGCCAGCCAGCCAGCCAGCCAGCCAGCCAGCCAGCCAGCCAGCCAGCCAGCCAGCCAGCCAGCCAGCCAGCCAGCCAGCCAGCCAGCCAGCCAGCCAGCCACCCACCCACGCACCCGCATCCACCTGACCACACACACACATGCATGCCCGAACGCAAGTGGGAGACCACATGCTTGATGACTGATTTTATCCTGCTGCCCACTGTTTCCCAAACACACCCACGCGCTACCATCAAAATAACAATCAGAAAAAAAAAAAATAATAATAAGGATGATGATGCGAAATATTGCAATATTGCGCATGCACACGCCACCTGGCACCCACCGCCAGCTCCACCACGAGCGCTGTTCCCTCAGGCACCGATAGACAGGTGTCGAACAGGTGGACATCGCGTCGGGGCCGCGTGCCACCCTCGCCTTCTGCGAGCGCCCCCCACAGCTTGAGGCAGCTGCCGCCTTCCCACGCCGTCTCCAACCTGAGGGCATCCATCAGTATTCGCGCACATAGAGGTCGCACACACATAGAGTATGCACGTAGAGGTCTCACACACATAGAATATGCACATAGAGGTCGCACACACATAGAGTATGCACGTAGAGGTCGCACCCCCAGCGCCGGTACAAGGCTTTGTGCTAAATGTACGGCCTTCTTTCATCTGTTGGTGATTCACGCACATGAATGTCCCCACCCAAACGCCAGTTCAAGGGAGCGCTGCGTGGGGTAGCTGCAAAGGGAGCCTGTGATATACCTAGCACATATGGGTATAAGACAGGGCAGGCATCACCTACCCCTTGTTGTTCGAGCAATCTCCCGAGGCCCCGCCGACTGCCACGCTACACAGTACAATGAACAAAGCCACACGGGCGTGCGTGTGCACAAGCGTGTGTGCAGGGCACAACCCAAAACCTCGAGGGATGGGTAATACTAGCTGTACCAGAGTAAAGGGGGGAGGGCTGGCATCACTGTCACATGTATTGTTACATGCACTGCTACATGCAACTGTGCCACAAAGTGAGCCACAGCAGTAGGGACCAGAGATTTTTGTCAGAGAATTTTTCACAGTTTGAAAAAGACCATCTTCATTACGCGCTTGCAAAGGGCCCTTCCACACGTGTACTGCTGCCACAACGCTTCCCCGTAAGGCCAGAACAAAGGCGCAACTCGGTGCTTACCGTCTATGCCTGCCACCCGATGGGTGTCAATAAGCTCCTCATCGCATACATCCTCGCTAAAAAAGGCTATGGAAAAGAGAGGAACGATGAGGACATCACTAGATCTATTTTGCTCTCATCCGGTGTGCTGGCGTCTGGCAGCACCCGGATGGCCGCTGCACGGGGGACCTGCACCGGAACAAGAACGCATGGTGCCTTGTAGAACGATGTACTGTCCACGGAACATTACAACCTATCCACGAGGTCAGTCTGGGCCCATATCAGAGCTGCCTAGTCATGGTCACTAGAGAGCCAGGCTGGATGGGTAGTTCCAGATCCTATGGCTAACAATTACTCCGCCAGCATTTGACAAACTCAAGCATTGTGCTCCCTTAAGGTAAGAGGGCGTGAAACCCACTGCGAGTAGAGCGCAAAGTTTGGAAATCTCTAGTGACTCTATAATTCCGTCTAAAAATCCCTGGGAACATCCTCGATCAAACGTACGTGGGCTGCACTTGGAAGTCTTCAGGGGAGCCCCCCGCTGTGCCGATGACGACGCGTGGCTGTAAAAAAAAATGGAAATAGAAATTCATTAAAACAAAAACATGCATAAACACAAATATAATAGCATTGGTCCAGCATTAATACGGCAGTCAAGAATGAAGCCTCAAGGCACACGTCGCATGGCGAGATTGTGGAATACGCCCGATGAAGAAAGGCACACGTCGCATGGCGAGATTGTGGAATACGTCCGATGAAGAAAGGCACACGGCGCATGGCGAGTCCGATGACAGGAATGAAGAATCCGGATGAGTCCTCAGGTGAAAACCAGAGGCAAGAAGGCATGGACGTAATTCTTCTCAGCAAACAAATATTTCTTCAAAAAACTGCAAAACTCAAGGGCGAGACAGCGCCTTGCTCCGCTCCTGGCCAACTCTGTCTTCCGAACGACGGGTCAGGCAAGCAAGGCGACCTTTCCCCCCCCCCCCCCCCACACACATCCAGCAGCTCCTACCCAACACACACACACCACATAAAGGATGTATATAAAATATAACAAGGATGCAGGTCTAAACACAAGGCACCGGATTGCGACCAACTTCTTACTTGGGCCATGAGTTGGGCATCACGCTGTATTCATGCAGTTCCGAAGATCCAGACAAAAAGGAAATTATTTGCATCGATGATTTTATGTGGCCAAAAGGTTGGAAACAGCGCTGCGAGCACCAAGGGATGCCGCCACAACCCACCACAAGACATGGCTTGGTCTCGCATAACCAATCTCAAACTTCCGTTCTGGTATCTCACGGCACTACCCCCCCCCCCCCCCCCCCCCCCCTAAGACACAGCCACAGAGCTAGTGTGCGCTGACACACAGCAACACACCCGGCCACCATCAGTTCAGAGGCGATGCACCGCTCACACGGGCGCAACATAATCACTGTGCCTGGATGTAAAAAGGTCACTTTTGGTGCATGCACTACGGTAGCTGGATGGACGAGCACCAGAGGTTGGGCCAGAGTCACTGCGCCCGCATGCAAAAAAAGTCAATATATCTGGATGCATCAAGGTCACTGCGCCTGGATGCAAAAATTAGTCACCTTACATGCACGCAACAAAGGTCACTGTGCCTGGACGCAAAAAATGGTCACTGTACATGGATGCCAAAAAAGGTCACTGTGCCTGGACGACGCATGAGGTTGCACAACCCTCACCGTTTCTAGATGCATCACATCTACTTCGAATGCTTGCATCGTGGTCAGTGTACCTGGATCGACTGGCACATGAGGTTGGACCACGGCCGGGGGGACACGCAGACGCCATCCAGGTAATAGGCCATGCCCATGCCCTGCCAGGTGGGATGGTCACACAGAAAACGCAGAAAACGCAGAAAACACAGATAACGTACACGTCAGCAAAAGATGCATGTGTGGTGTTGCTGGCCGCTGCCGTCTCACATGTGCGGTGTTGCTGGCAGCTGTCAACCCACTTGTGTGGTGTTGCTGGCAAAGCCACCCGTCAATAGACTCCCAATAGACAAGAAGGCTTTTGTCCTGCACCACAAGATGGTTTCGTCCTGCACGACGAAACATATGCGTTGGGTAGTTCTTTCCTGTAGTCAGAAAGCCTAAGGCGCGGATGAAAACCAGTTCGCAATTTTAGCAGGAAGTTAAGGAAGAAAACACAAAACCATGTGAGTACGTTTCACCCTGCAACCGCATGTGACGCATTCTGCAGATCCGCATGTGTGTGTGTGCGTGTGTGTGTGTGCGTGCGTGTGTGCGTGTGCATGTGTGTGTGTGTTTGTGTGTGTGTGGGCGCCATCATTGGTGCTTGCTTAGCGCCACCGTTAGGACTTGCTTAGAGCCATCTTTGGTGCTCCTATGAGCGCTTTCAACAAAAAACCCCGAGCTGACCTCCTGTACTGAACACCGCCAGGGACCCTGAGCGGCCGCACCAACCTCGTCAAAGCATGTTGAGAAGGGGAGCTGCGTCAAGATGAAGCGGCGCTGGGTTGGTTGCGGCAGGCACCACGCGTCGCTGATCTTGTCCCAAAAGCTGCGAGGGGGGTAGTAAAACAACATTAGTAGCATTAACGTTTGACGACATGGAGCTTATATTGGAAGTAAAACAGTACCAAGAAAAGCGGGCCGTGAGGGCAAACAAGCACAGGCTTGCAACGTCTTGTCAAGCACTGTGGCACACGCTGTCTGCTTACGTATGAAACTGGCGACGGGTCACCAAACACAAAAGTTCTGAGAATTCATGCCCCGAGAGTGGCCAGACATCCATGCCATCAGACATGAACATAGCCCTGAGGAAAAAACAAGAGCTGCCTAGGGCTATGCCTTGCAAGGGCTACCGCTCCTTGACGGGGTAATCCTCCATAGATCCTGCACAAGAAAGCAGGCAACCACAGGATTCTTGGGTCAAGAAGGGGTGCAGTGCCCCTTGGGCTCCTTGGCCTGTTCTGTGGCCATCCGACGATCACTCTAGACGTCAGACAGAGATGACGAGTATACCACACGCAGAATGAGATCTCACCATGCTACATGACCCGTCTGTTCTGTTGTTCATCATGTCCAATTGTTCATCATGTCCAAATGTTCACTTTTCACCTTTAGTTGGCTATGTTAGATTGTTCATGACCCCTTCATGCATCCTGTGCACCACCCCGAGCGGACGTGTCCCATTGGAGGTGGGCGCTGCACAGGCGCTGCATATAGCGAGGACCATTCAAAATTTTGAATGCACACAGCGCACTGCAGGCGACAGGCTATGCCAATGAGTGGGGACATACCAACGAGGGCGGACAAACGCATGATTGCGGAACATGGCGATACCTGTGGACACACCACAGGAGATAGGCAAGCTGATGTGGTACATGGACTGGCATGAGGTCCATGCATGGCCCTCCAACCTTCCCAGGAGTGAGCCTACCTGGTACCCGGGCTCGGAGCACCCACCGTCGCTAACATTCAGGAGATCGGATTCAGAAAACCACGTGGTCCTTGGGCCGATAGGCAGCATCCTGGCCACTCGGCTTCTTTCCAGCTGTCTCCCTCCCTGGTAATGGCTTCTAGGCTTTGTGCGGATCTTCACTAATTGTATCCTGCTGGCGTTGGAAACGAGGCGGGACACTCACCGCTGGTTGTCAGCCAGAAACGCGTCCGGTGCAGAGTGCGACTCGAACACCCACCCGGGGGCAAAGACGGCTGTGGAGACGCCCGCAGGGAGCGATGCATTGATTGCCACGTCGCACTGGTGATCGTCACAGGCACAAGGACATGACAGGGAGCAGCCGATTAGTTTATGGAATACTTAAAGCAGGCAGCAGGCAAATAAGGTGTTTGATCAGTTAAAGCAGGAAGCTGGCGATAAAGATGATTGATGAGTTAAAAAAAGGCAGCAGGTGATTAATCGATTTATTGGTTCACTAATCACCTGCTGGGGATTAGTTAAGGCAGCAGGGGATCAGTTCACTAATCACCTGCTGGGGATTAGTTAAGGCAGCAGGGGATCAGTTCACTAATCACCTGCTGGGGATTAGTTAAGGCCGCAGGGGATTAGCTCACTAATCACCTGCTGCCAAAGCAGGCAGCAGGGGATTAGTGAATTGCACACTTACTGCAGGCAGGTGATCTCCAGGGAGAAGTAGCACTAAATCGCGAGGCACGGGAGAATCTAGTTGAAAGTTCAAACAATCACGTGGCATGGGCAAAAGGAGCCTAGAACTAGGTAAGCCTCCCCCATAGGGGCCGCCCTCGCAAAGCCTATCATTGATGCTGAATCCCTCAAGGAAGCGTGTTGGGAAGGCACGAACACACCAAACACCGGTGCTCGTAGTTATTGCTGTGAGATAGAACAGTAACAAACAGTCAAGCGCAGTCTTGCATCGTGACTATCGGTGTTATGGGGCTGATGAGATAGAGACAACTTGTCTATCTCCCATACTGTATGGGAATCGAAGAAATCATAAAAATATTGAAACAGTTAAAAAATGGTAAAAAATCTCCTTAGTGTCAAATTGAATTTTCACATGGTGACACCCAACATCTGTGGCACCCACGCCTTGTTTAGGACATCATATCGCTCAGTGGCCAGGGCAACTTGGCTCCGCAGCTCCCCAGGCCAAACAAGCAGTCTTCTGAGAGTTTGGGTACTAACACTTTTTTTGGTGCGATACTAGGATTCGTACACAGGCGACCTCTAGTACAATTTCGCGCTATAGAGGTCTCCAGATCCTAAGGCATTCAAAACTATGGCCCAATTGCGAACAGGCCCTTTCCCGGAGAGCGGTGCGAATGTGTCTGGAAATCTCAAATATGTTCCAGCGGACCTCATCTAACTGCGCTCACCCCAGTTATACACGGACGAGGGTATATTATTATTATTATTATTATTATTATTATTATTATTATTATTATTATTATTATTATTGTTGTTGTTGTTATTATTATTATTATTTGCATGGCGGGAATCAAACTCGGGACCTTTGGCACCTTTCTATTATTATTATTATTATTATTATTATTATTATTACAATTATTATTATTATCATTACTATTATTACTACTAGTACAACCACCACCACCACCACTACTACTACTTCTACTACTACTACTGCTACTGCTACTACTACACTACTACTACTACTACTACTACTACTACTACTACTACTACTACTACTACTACTACTACTACTACTACTACTACTACTACTACTACTACTACTACTACTACTACTACTACTACTACTACTACTACTACTACTACTACTACTACTACTACTACTACTATTTTTATTATTAGGAAAAAAACACCCTATGATCGGGGAGTTTTACCCTCAGGCAGAGCCTCTTACTGGACTGTAACCTTTAAACAATACCTTTCGTACGTATGGAGGGTATACAAGTGATCACATGTGATGAAATGTGATATGTGGTTATTTCTTCACCACGCGTGTTGGTTGCCCCTGATACCCCCTACCCAAAATGTGCTCATTAAAAGATATAACCATCAGGTAAATACAGGTAACTGGTACTATCCCCTTCCAGCCGCATGCCTGAAACTCCACGCCTCCGAACCGTTTCCCTCAATGCACGTCGAATAGAAAGACGTACTAGTATATCTATCGTATATCTGTGGACAGGTAGTATACCTATCGTTTATCTATAGACAGGTGATTATTGAAGGCCTCACACATGCCCCGTACCTGGAACCCTCCACCACCAAACGTGTTCCTCCCATGCACGTCGATGCCCATCCACACGTCGCACGCGCGCGCCTTCCCTGCTCGCTGCGCGCACTCGGCCGGGGTGGTCGCCTGGGGAAGAAGGATCACCCCGCATTAGCGTGATCACAAAGCCACCGTGATAATAAAGGACCATGCATCGCCAACATTAATCTTCGTGCTTGGATTGCGCGGCGTGAGGAATGATTCCGCATGCAGCAACCCGCATGCAGTGAAGCCGGACCAAGGATCATCATGCATTATTATTATCATTATTATCAGGGAGCGCATTGTTGACGACATAGAGTGGCACACAAATTATTGAAGGACCGCCCAAACCTGTCTGGCCGAGGCCGAGATTGCACGCGATGGCTACATCTCTACGCTGCGATTGATTTCATGATAAATACTCAGGAATCAAACATTGCAACGGGACTAATAACCAATTGGAGCTGCGATGCACTGTGTACTCCTCCATTCGGCATTGTGTGCAGCATTTTGCGGCAGCTAACGAGCCCCTCCACAAACGGAAAAACACAGCACGAATGAAGGTGTTCGGGGATTCCATACCAGGTGAGAGCTGCCCATTGATGCCATGCCTAGAATTCGTAGGTCCTAATGCAGCTCCTTTGAGTAGGTCCTAGTACTGTCCTAACTACCCAAGTACTATCGTCCATTGATGCCATGCCGAGAATTCAACAGACGATCAGTATAGTATATTCCATGCTCGCGATGTCGTTCAGCTCGTAGTTCTGACGCCTGTTGCGGTAAACCAGCGATGGCAAGAGCGACAAGTCGAGGCAAATTAAGCGATGTCCTGCGCCTGGGGGGCTCGAGAACAACGATTAACCCATACTACTTTGTGAGCCCAGTATGTGAACCCATACATGGGAACCCAGCATGTTAACCCAATTTGAACACAAGTCATTCCAGGCACAGCAGTGTCATGTACCCGCGTCGGGTGCATGACCGGACATAGGCCCTGGGCCTTGGAGTCCATCTGTGACCAAAGTAAACCATCTCCATTACAGTGGCCAGTGCATTTCTATTAAGAAACGGATCCTTACTCTGTGCACCTCAACCTAGTCGGGCGCCCACCCTATTGGGAAACGGTTCCCGGCACCATGGCGTATGCTGACTACCTGGGACGTCTGTCCGGCTGATGGCTAAACACATTGCGAACAAGCCATAGACTGTGGCATGTTTGCGGTCTGTTTGGTGTCCAGTTGTGTGGGCTGTGGCAAGTTGCTGCTGAGCGGACCGACGTGCCGGGCTGCAGGCGCCACCCAGCAGGCACTGTTGCGGGACAGACTAGTGTGGGGGTGCCCGAGAAGCGCGCATTTACTTCGTCGAGCTTTCGCGCCGGTGACAGGTAACAGAGGTACCAGGATAACTACAAAGATTACCTCGAAAATATACATGGATGAGACAACCAGCACAGGCCAGGCATATGACTATGTTACGAGGCGGGCGCGTGCTTGTCCAGGCCAAGGAAACATTTTCCTAACCCAACCCCCTTCAGAAAAATGGCCGTAAATAGGCCGCTGCCACTGACTAGAGTGGCTAAACACCAACCGACCAAAGCAACCACCACGAGCTTTTTTTCCTGCTCCTCCACGCACACACGTGTCGCCCCGGTGATCGCTTCATTAACATAAGCATGATGACATCAGACAGGCTGCCCACCTTCCATGGGTAGTTTGTAAACAAGCCATCACAGGCGTCAAAAAACGCGGCATTCTTCGCGTTGAGTGTCTGCTGCCATTCCAGCTTGCCCTCCACTGTGACTCCGTCAAACCTGTCAAGTACAAACGGCGTTAACCAGCCAAAGCGATCCACCCACGGCTCAGCTGACCTCATTCGACCTGTGTGTTAAGAATAGTAGCCACGAGCCGACACGGCACAAACAAGTGGACACGAGAGGGCTTATTCACCCTGGGGAAGCTGCCTGGGGGCGAAGTCAAAGTAATTCCCTGGAGAAGTCTGCGCAGACGGTGACGGTCAGACTTGGCCGGACCCGAATGGTTGGGCACATTGGTATGGCACATGCGTATACATGATAGCTGATACTAGCAAACAAAAGCACATGTGTGGTCTCGTGTGAAGTAAGATAACCGTTGCCCATGCCTTGGTTGTCTCCATGTGCACATCCACACTGCGGCAAAAATACCTCCAGTTTCCAAACAAGGGCGAAAGAACAGGGTCCAACATAAGCCCTACATGCACGCCAGGATGCCAGCAGAAAGGGTTCAGTGCGTTTGGGTGTGTGTAGACTGAAAGCCCACGGCTGAAAAAGAGCACCTCCACCAGATAACCTCTGGTCGCGTGATGCATGGCAATTCCTTACCATGGCAGGGGTGCCCTCGACGTCATCCATCATGCTCAATCCGTCATCCATCATCCATCATCCATCATCCATCATCCATCATCCATCATCCATCATCCCTCATCCATCATCCCTCATCCATCATCCATCATCCATCATCCATCATCCATCATCCATCATCCATCATCCATCATCCATCATCCATCATCCATCATCCATCATCCATCATCCATCATCCATCATCCATCATCCATCATCCATCATCCATCATCCATCATCCATCATCCATCATCCATCATCCATCATCCATCATCCATCATCCATCATCCATCATCCATCATCCATCATCCATCATCCATCATCCATCATCCATCATCCATCATCCATCATCCATCATCCATCATCCATCATCCATCATCCATCATCCATCATCCATCATCCATCATCCATCATCCATCATCCATCATCCATCATCCATCATCCATCATCCATCATCCATCATCCATCATCCATCATCCATCATCCATCATCCATCATCCATCATCCATCATCCATCATCCATCATCCATCATCCATCATCCATCATCCATCATCCATCATCCATCATCCATCATCCATCATCCATCATCCATCATCCATCATCCATCATCCATCATCCATCATCCATCATCCATCATCCCTCATCCCTCATCCCTCATCCCTCATCCCTCATCCCTCATCCCTCATCCCTCATCCCTCATCCCTCATCCCTCATCCCTCATCCCTCATCCCTCATCCCTCATCCCTCATCCCTCATCCCTCATCCCTCATCCCTCATCCCTCATCCCTCATCCCTCATCCCTCATCCCTCATCCCTCATCCCTCATCCCTCATCCCTCATCCCTCATCCCTCATCCCTCATCCCTCATCCCTCATCCCTCATCCCTCATCCCTCATCCCTCATCCCTCATCCCTCATCCCTCATCCCTCATCCCTCATCCCTCATCCCTCATCCCTCATCCCTCATCCCTCATCCCTCATCCCTCATCCCTCATCCCTCATCCCTCATCCCTCATCCCTCATCCCTCATCCCTCATCCCTCATCCCTCATCCCTCATCCCTCATCCCTCATCCCTCATCCCTCATCCCTCATCCCTCATCCCTCATCCCTCATCCCTCATCCCTCATCCCTCATCCCTCATCCCTCATCCCTCATCCCTCATCCCTCATCCCTCATCCCTCATCCCTCATCCCTCATCCCTCATCCCTCATCCCTCATCCCTCATCCCTCATCCCTCATCCCTCATCCCTCATCCCTCATCCCTCATCCCTCATCCCTCATCCCTCATCCCTCATCCCTCATCCCTCATCCCTCATCCCTCATCCCTCATCCCTCATCCCTCATCCCTCATCCCTCATCCCTCATCCCTCATCCCTCATCCCTCATCCCTCATCCCTCATCCCTCATCCCTCATCCCTCATCCCTCATCCCTCATCCCTCATCCCTCATCCCTCATCCCTCATCCCTCATCCCTCATCCCTCATCCCTCATCCCTCATCCCTCATCCCTCATCCCTCATCCCTCATCCCTCATCCCTCATCCCTCATCCCTCATCCCTCATCCCTCATCCATCATCCATCATCCATCATCCATCATCCATCATCCATCATCCATCATCCATCATCCATCATCCATCATCCATCATCCATCATCCATCATCCATCATCCATCATCCATCATCCATCATCCATCATCCATCATCCATCATCCATCATCCATCATCCATCATCCATCATCCATCATCCATCATCCATCATCCATCATCCATCATCCATCATCCATCATCCATCATCCATCATCCATCATCCATCATCCATCATCCATCATCCATCATCCATCATCCATCATCCATCATCCATCATCCATCATCCATCATCCATCATCCATCATCCATCATCCATCATCCATCATCCATCATCCATCATCCATCATCCATCATCCATCATCCATCATCCATCATCCATCATCCATCATCCATCATCCATCATCCATCATCCATCATCCATCATCCATCATCCATCATCCATCATCCATCATCCATCATCCATCATCCATCATCCATCATCCATCATCCATCATCCATCATCCATCATCCATCATCCATCATCCATCATCCATCATCCATCATCCATCATCCATCATCCATCATCCATCATCCATCATCCATCA
Organism: Mesostigma viride; assembly: GCA_009746045.1. NCBI lineage: Eukaryota > Viridiplantae > Streptophyta > Mesostigmatophyceae > Mesostigmatales > Mesostigmataceae > Mesostigma > Mesostigma viride. The sequence continues at coordinate 5,265,490 of RPFO01000104.1, read as the reverse complement.
TCCATCATCCATCATCCATCATCCATCATCCATCATCCATCATCCATCATCCATCATCCATCATCCATCATCCATCATCCATCATCCATCATCCATCATCCATCATCCATCATCCATCATCCATCATCCATCATCCATCATCCATCATCCATCATCCATCATCCATCATCCATCATCCATCATCCATCATCCATCATCCATCATCCATCATCCATCATCCATCATCCATCATCCATCATCCATCATCCATCATCCATCATCCATCATCCATCATCCATCATCCATCATCCATCATCCATCATCCATCATCCATCATCCATCATCCATCATCCATCATCCATCATCCATCATCCATCATCCATCATCCATCATCCATCATCCATCATCCATCATCCATCATCCATCATCCATCATCCATCATCCATCATCCATCATCCATCATCCATCATCCATCATCCATCATCCATCATCCATCATCCATCATCCATCATCCATCATCCATCATCCATCATCCATCATCCATCATCCATCATCCATCATCCATCATCCATCATCCATCATCCATCATCCATCATCCATCATCCATCATCCATCATCCATCATCCATCATCCATCATCCATCATCCATCATCCATCATCCATCATCCATCATCCATCATCCATCATCCATCATCCATCATCCATCATCCATCATCCATCATCCATCATCCATCATCCATCATCCATCATCCATCATCCATCATCCATCATCCATCATCCATCATCCATCATCCATCATCCATCATCCATCATCCATCATCCATCATCCATCATCCATCATCCATCATCCATCATCCATCATCCATCATCCATCATCCATCATCCATCATCCATCATCCATCATCCATCATCCATCATCCATCATCCATCATCCATCATCCATCATCCATCATCCATCATCCATCATCCATCATCCATCATCCATCATCCATCATCCATCATCCATCATCCATCATCCATCATCCATCATCCATCATCCATCATCCATCATCCATCATCCATCATCCATCATCCATCATCCATCATCCATCATCCATCATCCATCATCCATCATCCATCATCCATCATCCATCATCCATCATCCATCATCCATCATCCATCATCCATCATCCATCATCCATCATCCATCATCCATCATCCATCATCCATCATCCATCATCCATCATCCATCATCCATCATCCATCATCCATCATCCATCATCCATCATCCATCATCCATCATCCATCATCCATCATCCATCATCCATCATCCATCATCCATCATCCATCATCCATCATCCATCATCCATCATCCATCATCCATCATCCATCATCCATCATCCATCATCCATCATCCATCATCCATCATCCATCATCCATCATCCATCATCCATCATCCATCATCCATCATCCATCATCCATCATCCATCATCCATCATCCATCATCCATCATCCATCATCCATCATCCATCATCCATCATCCATCATCCATCATCCATCATCCATCATCCATCATCCATCATCCATCATCCATCATCCATCATCCATCATCCATCATCCATCATCCATCATCCATCATCCATCATCCATCATCCATCATCCATCATCCATCATCCATCATCCATCATCCATCATCCATCATCCATCATCCATCATCCATCATCCATCATCCATCATCCATCATCCATCATCCATCATCCATCATCCATCATCCATCATCCATCATCCATCATCCATCATCCATCATCCATCATCCATCATCCATCATCCATCATCCATCATCCATCATCCATCATCCATCATCCATCATCCATCATCCATCATCCATCATCCATCATCCATCATCCATCATCCATCATCCATCATCCATCATCCATCATCCATCATCCATCATCCATCATCCATCATCCATCATCCATCATCCATCATCCATCATCCATCATCCATCATCCATCATCCATCATCCATCATCCATCATCCATCATCCATCATCCATCATCCATCATCCATCATCCATCATCCATCATCCATCATCCATCATCCATCATCCATCATCCATCATCCATCATCCATCATCCATCATCCATCATCCATCATCCATCATCCATCATCCATCATCCATCATCCATCATCCATCATCCATCATCCATCATCCATCATCCATCATCCATCATCCATCATCCATCATCCATCATCCATCATCCATCATCCATCATCCATCATCCATCATCCATCATCCATCATCCATCATCCATCATCCATCATCCATCATCCATCATCCATCATCCATCATCCATCATCCATCATCCATCATCCATCATCCATCATCCATCATCCATCATCCATCATCCATCATCCATCATCCATCATCCATCATCCATCATCCATCATCCATCATCCATCATCCATCATCCATCATCCATCATCCATCATCCATCATCCATCATCCATCATCCATCATCCATCATCCATCATCCATCATCCATCATCCATCATCCATCATCCATCATCCATCATCCATCATCCATCATCCATCATCCATCATCCATCATCCATCATCCATCATCCATCATCCATCATCCATCATCCATCATCCATCATCCATCATCCATCATCCATCATCCATCATCCATCATCCATCATCCATCATCCATCATCCATCATCCATCATCCATCATCCATCATCCATCATCCATCATCCATCATCCATCATCCATCATCCATCATCCATCATCCATCATCCATCATCCATCATCCATCATCCATCATCCATCATCCATCATCCATCATCCATCATCCATCATCCATCATCCATCATCCATCATCCATCATCCATCATCCATCATCCATCATCCATCATCCATCATCCATCATCCATCATCCATCATCCATCATCCATCATCCATCATCCATCATCCATCATCCATCATCCATCATCCATCATCCATCATCCATCATCCATCATCCATCATCCATCATCCATCATCCATCATCCATCATCCATCATCCATCATCCATCATCCATCATCCATCATCCATCATCCATCATCCATCATCCATCATCCATCATCCATCATCCATCATCCATCATCCATCATCCATCATCCATCATCCATCATCCATCATCCATCATCCATCATCCATCATCCATCATCCATCATCCATCATCCATCATCCATCATCCATCATCCATCATCCATCATCCATCATCCATCATCCATCATCCATCATCCATCATCCATCATCCATCATCCATCATCCATCATCCATCATCCATCATCCATCATCCATCATCCATCATCCATCATCCATCATCCATCATCCATCATCCATCATCCATCATCCATCATCCATCATCCATCATCCATCATCCATCATCCATCATCCATCATCCATCATCCATCATCCATCATCCATCATCCATCATCCATCATCCATCATCCATCATCCATCATCCATCATCCATCATCCATCATCCATCATCCATCATCCATCATCCATCATCCATCATCCATCATCCATCATCCATCATCCATCATCCATCATCCATCATCCATCATCCATCATCCATCATCCATCATCCATCATCCATCATCCATCATCCATCATCCATCATCCATCATCCATCATCCATCATCCATCATCCATCATCCATCATCCATCATCCATCATCCATCATCCATCATCCATCATCCATCATCCATCATCCATCATCCATCATCCATCATCCATCATCCATCATCCATCATCCATCATCCATCATCCATCATCCATCATCCATCATCCATCATCCATCATCCATCATCCATCATCCATCATCCATCATCCATCATCCATCATCCATCATCCATCATCCATCATCCATCATCCATCATCCATCATCCATCATCCATCATCCATCATCCATCATCCATCATCCATCATCCATCATCCATCATCCATCATCCATCATCCATCATCCATCATCCATCATCCATCATCCATCATCCATCATCCATCATCCATCATCCATCATCCATCATCCATCATCCATCATCCATCATCCATCATCCATCATCCATCATCCATCATCCATCAT